>CABPRJ010001916.1:783646-794900 GCA_902439185.1 Cinara cedri
TTAAAATTTAAACCCCCCCCCCCCCCCCCCCCCTCTCCCTCACTGATATATATATATATATATATATATTTCCGGTTACGACACCGGTGTCGGCTATTTTTTTTCTCCGTCGATCGCGAAATAACGTAAGTAGGTATATATCGATTACCCATAGGTACACACTCGTGTAATTTATTATTTTTCACGTGAAAATACGGGTCGCGTCTAGGCCGTTTTTATCGGTCCGTTTTCCCGCCTATATATATATATATATATATATTAATATATACATACACGCACACACACACACACACACACACACACATGCACGTATATAATATATATATATATATATATATATACGAGTATATATGGTTTATGATGTAAACGGCCAATAATAATCGCCCAAACGGACCGCGTTTATTATATACACATACGCACATACACGAGTACGCAGACCCGTTGGATTCGGGCCTGTGACCGATGCTAAAAGGGGGGCAGGTAAAAAGCTTTCATACGCGCGTATAATATAGCGGTCGTATATAAATATATACGATATATGGACGCGCGTTGCCGGAGACCTCTGTGCAAACAGGAATTTAATATAGTATAAGAAAACAAGGGGACGGAGTTAAGGGTAAATTTACCTCCGGGGAATAATATTATATATAGCGTATATATTATGTATATGTGTGTGTGTATATTTATATATATATTTATACACACACACACACACATAATATAGGTACGGGCGGTAATAAACACGAACAATATCGCACTATGACGGGCATAACACCCGACGACTGTGCACGGGTATAATATAATATTTTATAGGCGCATACGGGATGATGATAGGACGTGCCGCGGACGACGCGGCGTAAACAGTATGGCCGGGTTTACAATAATAATTGTTATCCGATTCGCGGGTGGAGAAACGAAAAGCGCAATAGTAAAGCGGTACTCTGTCGTAAACTATACGGCGGGCCGTACGTTTTCTCAAACCGACCGAGAGAATTAACCGCGAAATCCGCCGTGTCGCATTGAATTTCAATCGAAAAACGAATGTATCGCGATCCGATTGCAAATGTATTGATTCCGGGTGCCTGCGACATTATGTATACGGATTAGAATTGAGAAAAAAAAAAAAAAAATCGACGTTTCCGAAAAAAATGTTCACACTATTGTTATTGGCGTTCCGCGATAAAACGTGTGCGGAGTATATTGCGGAAACTTTTACGAATATCCGTTTGAACAAAATGTATTCTGTAATAAACTTAAACGTGTTGGACCGTTCCGCCACACCTCGTATGTACTATGCGCTATAACTGCAGACAATAACACTGTGAAAGTCAAAGTAGGTACACGTGTCGCAGTGACGCGAAGAAAATCAATAGAAAATATTCTAAATGATAACAAAAATAAATACCGCAGACGGGCGTATTACGATAATTTCGATAATGGCTATATGTTTTTAATTAAACGTTTTGGGCGTATATATTTTAATTTTGTTTATCATTATAATTTGAAAAATCTCCCGACAGTATGACGCATATTATTATATGCGCGATAACATACAAGCGTACACATCGTGTATTTTGAATATGCGTTTCGCTTATAAAGAGAGAGAATCGCGTGGTCAGAGATGGAGGAATATGTGGAACCCTGTGGTTGAATGTGGAGAGAGCTGTCAGCGCAGGACACAAATATATAAACGATTACTATTTCGGAGGACTGGTCTTAAAGGCCTTCTAAACGAGAAGAAAACGGCGAAATTTACAACCCGTATATTATTTGAATATTTCGATTTGATTTTATTATCGGCGTATACGCGTTTTCAATTTTTACACGCGAAAACCGAATTCCCTTGCGGCGTAGTTTATTCGAACGTCTAATTTGTCTAAAGTTGAAATATTCATAAATTATAACAGGCACTCGTTATGAAAAAAAAGTAATATTTGAATGAATTACATTATTTGTTGTTAAATAAATAATACTTCATGCACGGTAATTGAAATAATTACGGGCTTGTAATAATAATAAAATAATGTGTTATTTTTTTTTCCCATTGGCTTTTTGCCTGTTACAGCGGGCACGATTAAATTTATCTTATTAAATTTATTTTATCTCTCGAAAATAATACAAAAGTACAAAAAAAAAAAAAATAATAATAATAATACGTTTTAACAAAATAAAAACAATAAAGAGTGAATAAATATCTAAATTAGAGATCTCAACTGAAAATAGCTAAAAGTTGTATTTAAATAAATATCTAATTATGTATTTTTTTGAACATTTACTAATAAGACAACATCAGGTAACGTAAATAAACTAAGTAACAATACATATATACAAACTAAACGCGTAGTTAAAGAACAATCGTAGTTTGACAAAAATCAAGGCCCCCGGAGTCTTTCGACCCAGTGACGGCCCTTCCTCCGCTGTCCCCTTAATCCAGGCTCTAATATAGGTAATGTACTTTCGTAGAACTGTGTAGAGCTATACTACAGTATCAATACTCAAAAAAACACTATAACGCTAAAATATATTACAGTGTAAATTAAATGGAAACAAAACAAATTAGAAGAAAAACTTAACCAATAATCATAAGTAGGTTTATTGACGTGTATGCATGATTTATATATTTTACAATGGGTTTCGATTTAAAAATTCACGATCAAGTAATAATAATATTACGGTACGACGCTGGCGAACAAATAACAATAATATAGAACGCCTTTGTTGTACCTATATGCGTATTATTTTACTACTACTTGTACTTGTACGTATTACTTGATGATTTTTTTTTTTTTTAAATCGAGACCGTCGTAAATAGAAAGAAAAAAAAAACCTTTTATTATAACGACATAATTCAGGCAGAGTTTTTTTTTTATTCTCTTTTACATAATATAATATTTCGTCGGTTATTGTTTCACCTATACGTATAGAACTTGCCGCGTTCGCGTACCGCGATATTATAATAATATACAGTTACGCGATAATAATATCGTGTTAATGTAACATTTTATTGTACTAGCGTACGATAAAAATCGTGAAACAACGTGCAACGTTAGACGTTATACGGTAATAGTATTCGATGCAGTTCAATCCCCACGCCATCATGCTGGGGCGTCCCTAGTAAGGACCAATGGTACTTACTTGCGCGCGCACTCTAGAGTGTATATCAGCATTAAAATATTGATCTTTAAATTTGTGCCCCGTGTATAAAACCGGAGACTATACAGGTTTCACCCCCCCCTTTTTTTTTTCGCGTGTATACACACGAACGCGCGCGCGTTTATACTATTATTATTATATCAAACAAAAGTGTTAAATACGAGTATACGCGGTTACATAGCTGTTATGTATACGCGCACGCTTAATATACGGCCGTAGGTAAACGTGAGTGTTATTATGAATAATGATTTACTTTGGTATGTATAATATATTACAATACGCAATCTAATTATGTTTACACGGAGAGGGGAAGGATCTTTACCGTATGAAAAAAAAAAAAAAAAACACAAAAAGGAAAATATTATCCGTTTAAATAATGTGGCCACCGCCGTTCGCGTATAATTCGATCGCGCCGAAATTATTGTGTGTGCATGTGTACGTGCACGGTCGAATATAATATAAACATCTTATAATATTACAACATATTTAGATTCTGGGTGTACTATTGGTTGTTTTGTCGTAATAATAATTTTGTTTCATTTGCAATACACTATATACGCGCTGTTCAGCTTTTCCGCGGACACAATTTGCGACATTAATAATATTACCTAGTCGTGTTACGAACGCAGACAAGCAAAAAACCATAGAATACCTGTACAGCAGTAGATATGAAGCATAATAGTCGAATGTGGACACGTTTTATTGCGGCCCATTTAAGCATACGTGTCAGCGATGGCTCGTGCAATGTCATCCGAATAACAGCTGGGTAATTTTGTGAGAAATTCGATTTTACCGCAGGGAGATTAAATGAGTCGGCTGTGACCTGACGGTCGTAGCTCCGAACGAACTCGACAGGCGTGATTCGCCCATGAAACGCGGGGACATCATAAATGAAAACAAAAATCGAAATGCGCCGTCCGTCTATCCGGTGTCAACACTGTTTTATAATACGAGCGCATAAAATACGAATGCACGATAATAATAATTTAATAACATCATAATATATTTATCGACAGGGCCCGCGACTCGCTCAAAGAAAATAAATGTTATTTTACTCTCATCGATATGCTCTTTAAAAACATTCATATAAAAGCGCTTATTATAGCATGGAAAATTAAAATTTTAAAATGTAGTTGAAATGTTTGTTGAATGGAAAATGAAAAATTCAAATAAACAATTATGACCCGTTAATGTGCTTATGAGCTTAGCGATTTATAACTCGCAATATTATTTACTATGCCAACATAGGCGCTTGGTACGATTACAGTGTGTCGTGTATCGTATAGTTTTCCTCTACACTATCGACAATGCTATAAAACGTTGGAAATATAGAACTGAAATAGGCAATTGGAGAATTAATATTTGAGCGAGGCGTACGTACGAAAAACTGTGCTCGTAATATGTACCTATCGATTTTGTCATATTATTTACAACAGTATTTCTATTTGTAAATATTTTTGTTTAAAATTACTGCTGCAGTGATGCGTATTTGAGCAACTCGTTACAAAAATCAGCGCAAGTTCGTTCTTGTTTTATTTCAATATTTGTATATAAAAAAAAAAAAATAAAAAAATATTTCCAAACACAATATGTATTTTTCTTCTATTTATTGGAATGTCGGTATAATGATGAAATAATGTTAAAAACACAAAACTAGCGAAATAACATCGAAACTCATAGAAATACGCCGCAAAAATTTGAAACAAAAAATTTCGAATTTTCTTCCTTGATTATCCGAAACGATTTTATTGCTTTATATCAATGTCTCCAACATCTACTAAAACAAATAATATTATTATGTAAATGCTACAAATCGTGCGCCCAGCTGAACAGTTATCATCTATTAGATTAAAATATTATACATTCAGGTACAACGGTCAACAAGTATACATGTTTGTTATTTATGTTTACATAAAAGAAAACAACTTTTTAGATTTCGGACTTGGATATTATAAATCAGTGATGACCAACTATGGCCCGCGATCATTTATTAATCGACCCACCGAAGTATCAAATCGAAATTGGAAAAAAACAACAAATAATAATAACTTCAAATTTCAAAAATCAACACTCACATTAAAAAACGATTTGGTTATACTTTACATGTTTTTCTCGTTTATAATAATCAATACATAACAAATAATTACATATATCACTGTACCTATTATATTAAGATGCACCTTAAACAAAATATAATATTCTATTAATTTTAAAAGTATAAGTTGTATAGATATTCGATTTTTTTTTCCGCTGCAATATTGGTCTATTACGATGCTACACACGTTGGCTTCCTTTTTATTTATTACTGTTTTGGATCGCTTGCGCTTAATACGCTTTTTCGCATCTTTTTTTTTTTACTTTCAAAATATTCGAAAAGTTATTATTCATTCTTACGTCATAATGTGTCAGCGAGAATGGATCGAAGTGATTTTATCTTGAAATTACGTGTTACCATATTCTGTTGTCGTGTACACGTTTACACGTTTACACGTGTACACGTCGTATGCACGTTCTAAACGTATTTTCAATCATTTTTGGTACTCTTTTTTTTTTTTTAACCCGATAAGATATTCGTTATGCACATTGCACCAATTACAGTATATCGCTCTTATCACGGCAATGTGGTTTTGTTTCGCGGTGACACGTCGAGGTTAGGGTATTAAGATTATATATTTTTTTTTTTTTAAATTTATCTACACTCTATTGTCTAGAAATTTAATTATAATTATTACATTATGTTTCATGTCAAAGATGATAATAATACACATACAAGTGCTGTATACGTTTAAAATATTTAATTTTTAGATGGGATATCGTTGTACAGTTTTATTTGAACATTTTAACTATAAATTATTTTAAGATGAACCACGATACTTAAATTTCCACTTTGTCCCGATAAATTTTCCCGTGATATCGCGTGTTTTGTGTTTTGTACAGTGATGCATTTCTGAGGTAAGGTAAGGAGAGAGCAATGAAAAATTCCCCCCTTTGAATAATAAAGAAAAAACCGTAGTATACAGTATGGTTTTTATTTTATTGTTGCAAAATATATATCGCGTTTAACTGTTGCAAATGGTCTTTCCCTCCTTCCCATCGGATCTGCCACTGTAAGTTCTGTACATACGCGTCACTTGGTTTTCGATATTTCGTGGTCTATTACTATTTTATATGAAAATACAGAAAAAGAAAAAGATGTATTTCGTGCGGCTTCAACTTAGCTATAAGTAAAATATAAAAAAAAAAATCCTAATATATTTGTGTTTTATGACTTGCTGTAGCTGTATGTCGAGATCCGAAATCCAGTTTATTGCTTTTGGGGTCACTGAATGTCGTCCCTTAAATCCCCGGTTGAGTTTTCTCCTCTGATGGCATTCTGTTGTTGCAATATATTGTTCGTTATTGTTTGTTCCCCGCTGACACAGTAACCGCAGTAGAGACTGGGTCATTTTGAAATTCCCGTCTACGTAAGACAGCCTCACACCGTCCATGGCCTGTACGCAGTATCTGTTTAATGTAGACCGGGTGCTTCGAGGTGGATTCGTCCCTATATAGGATTCCGTTATTTTGGGGTCTATTACCAGTTCTCCGTTTGCCGTTGTATTTAAAATGATCGGACGCAACGATAATATAATAATACCTATAATATCGTCGCGGGTTTATGATTTTTTTTTTTTAAATTTTATAACAACTGCTTAACAACTTCGACTTCGGACTCGTCGTCGGTTCGCCACAGCCGGTTTCATTTTGCAAAAACGTCACCGCTATATTTTCGTAACAGGTTCGCGGGCCTAGCTATTAAATTGTCCGCGGCAAAGTCGAATATTTTTTATCGCGTTCGCGGTACGCGCGCTATCGAGAAAACGCATGGGTACACATCACGAATCGAACACGCGATTCGAATGTTGAAAACTGCGGTTTATTAGTTGGGTGTATTATACGCCTCTATAATATGGCGGGCAAACAGCAACTATGCAGCCAGATATTGCATATTACGTGGTGCGGCGGTTGCAGTGTTGTGTTCGTAATTGTCGTATAATACACTGTTTATCGTGATAATCGTCGGATATAAAACGTCAATATTTAAACCGCGGAGAAATAAATTGCAGGTATGTACCTGCACACGCAGCACACGCGTATAGGTATTGTATATTATAATAATATTGTACGCCGATAATTTATACGTACGAAAAACAAAGCCAACAGAAATTTATAACGAGTATAATATATTATATACGCGCCTACATAAATAATACTACAAACACGTCGGCGCGGGAACGATACACGTTATTATAATAATTATAGTGAAATATTAATTTCGTGCGCCGAGAAAAAAAACATAAATATAGTACAGTCTGATTGTTTAAAATGTCGCAAACACATTATGTACACCGTAGGTATGCCTACACATAGGTATACTGCGCATAACGTACACGGGCAACACACGCGCACACCGGCGGGATACTATAATATTATTGTTATTATAACGGTCGTGTGATTTAGTTAAATATTTTTGTAAAATGTATTTTGTCAATACACGTACGAATCGGATTCGTGTTTATCGCCGATAAATACGAAACAGATAATAAATATCATCGTTATATATGTTACAAACAACAATAATTATTATATAATAATACACATACATATAGGTACCTACCTACGCGCGTATAATAATAACTAAGCTAATTTATACGCGTTCTTATACAGGTATATAAAAAAAAAAAAAAAAACACACAAAAAACAAAATTAAAAAAATACCCATAAACTACTCTATATTATATATTCTGTTTACTGTTTTATAACAATTGTTTAATGCGTTAATGTCATATTGATTTTATACGGTGTCGCGTTTAAAGTTTATAGTTTATACCGATATTTTTTTCGAACAATATACAATATACATCATTATGTATTGTACACTAAATAAATATTCGAAGACCAAAAACAAATTTGCCTACGATGAGTACTGCTACTACTACAGTCGGTACTAAAATATTGGATGTGTATAATACATTTATTACAAATATTTATACGTTCATTTATTTTCGTAATTTTGTTTAACCGCGATACAAGTTAAACGAAAATTCTTGACCACAAAATTAGAATACTATATTATGTACCGTCAATCGGATAACACCTCCTATAATTCCCGCGTATCGATCGAAACGCGCGTTTACGAGTATTCTTTAAAATAATAATACGATTTAATCTTCGAATTTCGATTGGTTTTTATCATTATTATTATTTATTTATTTTTTTTTTTTATCAGATATATTACTTATTAATTTTCAAACGGTTTTTTCGGACGATTCGAGAACGGCCGACCGACCCGAACTCGATGGTTATTCCGGGTATACTGCGGACGTATTATATTACAATAAGTACACAGCTGAGATTAAAGAAAAATCGGCTTTCCATTCCGACATGTTTTCATAACGCGCGTGTAACAATATATTATACACGTATACGATTACCAGCTGTTCAACGTCGGTATTATGTAGGTGCGTCGCGAAACACGACACATTTTTTTTAAAAATTATTATTACAACTATAAATTATTTGTCGAAAACGCCGTCGTCGTGCCGTTAAAAACGGCAACGCGTTTTCGGGCATTTTATTTTACTTTTTTTTTTTTTTTTTGTTTTTTTCCGGGGGTTCTCGCCGAACAGCGCGGTACGTCACGAATGCAGTACAATAACGTGTAACGGCAATAGCCGTTACGCGGTACACTGTCTGTATGACATTATAATAACCCATGTAGATAAACGACTGTTTTCTAACGTAATTTCGAACGAGCGAAGTATAACCGCGTGCATATGGGTATATTATTTAAAAAAAATATAAATTTATAGACCGCATTATTATTATTATTATTGTATACGGCGCGCGTACTGTACGAGTCGCACGACGGAATTTAAATCGTTGACAGCGTTTCATTAGACTCTCTTGTGTACACTTGAACCAACAAACTTCCTAATGTACTTGCCAGATGTAATCATCACACCTGTATTTGTTCTCCTGCTGCCGTCGCCGTCGCCGCCATGCCGACCGCGTATGATATTATAGCTACGTATGCTATTATATTCGGCTATAATATTATAATGCATGTCTATATACCGCGACTATTCATCAATTTTTTTTTTTTTTTTTTTTTCCGTTGTTTTCGCTCTCCCTCTCGCCGCGTCTCATTATAATATTACACGCTATATACGTTCCGCTATTATTATATTTAGGTTAAGTCGCACGTACGCGTTATACATGCGCTGTCTATGCCTATAATATACCGCAGCAGCAGCACCCGTGCACGTTACGTACAGCGCGCGCCCGAGATACTCCTCTCGTAACTAGTCTATTGTGTATATTATACTATACGTATACGCTCGCGAGTACCTATATAATTGTTAATTCGGTTCGTGTACGCATATTGTGTGCGTGTGTCTACACACACACACACACACACATTTATGTATACACGTGCGCGCGTGTACGTATACACACGTATCTGTACGTATTATGACACGAGCATCGACGTTTTGAACGGTAATAATGGGCGGTTACGCTCGGGGAATGTAAGTGTACGCGTATTGTTAGGTGGATACCAATTAGACGGGCATGACGTACGCCGCATATTAGTGCATTATGTTTTTTTTTTTTTTTTTTTTAATGTTATATAGTGTCGCGTACGCGGACGGCCGTTGAAATACGCGTCGTTATCGCGAGCTTTAAACGCGCCACAGTTTTTATCACCGCGGGCCGGATGCGACGGCCGTCGTTTCGTACGTGACGCGCGTATGTAGAAAAGCGAGGGGACGTAAAAAAAAAAAAAAAAAAGACGTACGGTTTATCACACTTTCGACGCAATATGTCCACCCGAGACGGGGGGTGGGGGGAAAGGTCAAATGAATAAACGGTGAAATATCCTGCCCGGAATTCCCAACGGAGATAAATTTTAAAAATTTCAACATTCCGCTCAAGAAATAATCGCCCTTTTTTTAGTACCAATAATAATGCTCCACAAATATGGTTAAACACAGTCCGGAATATCGATTTTCAGACGCTTGTAACAATGCACTTAATTTTGATTTTTATTTTGATCCACAACATCAATTAAGGCGCATAATAATCAACGCGGTTAACCTACGTGAATTCATTGTGTATTATGTATTTGTTTCCAATTTTTTTTTTTTATTTTTTTTATATAATCTAATATTTAATATTTAGATTTGCATTGTATACTCTTTTGTGTAATATTTTTTTAACTGTGACTTTTTCCCCTTTGTGATTTTTCAACTTTAAATAAAAATAAAATAAAATAATTATTACTCCGGTATAACGATAAAAATGAAAAAAAAAAATCAATTCGTAAACAATAATCCTATAGGGATAAGAGAGGGCGATTATACCGCCACCCGCCCCAACCGCGAATTTCGTTTTCAGACGTCCGTTATAATAATATTGTTGCGATAATGATCGTAAAATAATATTATAATAGGTCAACACGATATTATAAAATGTCCCGATATTATTACTATAATAATATTATGTTTGTCGCGACACTCGTCGTGCACGTATTATTTGATTTGAATCGAATGCCGTAACAATACGATCCTGTACACGGGAGGTTTTCAACCTTTTTGAGTCCACGAATGGCGTGGTTTTGAAAATCGAATTACCGATACCCTCCACGAATAACGACAATACAAATTAAAATAAACAAATTATTTACTATACTACCGTACTAGGCATATTTACTATACAGACACGGATTAACAAATCACGGCGTCCCTGCAGGGAGCCGAGACGTACAGGTTGAAAACCGCTGCTGTATAATATTATAATATACGAACAACAATATCATTGTAATTCTTATCGTTTTCCCGAAAGTCGGTATCGTAGACGAATCCGTTGGCCCGGGTCTCTTTTCTGGGTTAAAATGCATATAGTAAAAATTGTAAAAATTACGCGTCTTCGTTAACCGTCGACAAACGAAAACGGGACGTGGCACACGTTATATGCAAATAGCGTTAACGTATAATAGTATCGCCGAGGACGGTGTGCCTTTTGGGAGTTATAATTGTCGACCCCCCCCCCCCCCCCCCCC
>CABPRJ010001916.1:804809-978171 GCA_902439185.1 Cinara cedri
CCCCCCCCCCCCCCCCCCCCCCCAAATCGCTCTCGTCCGCTCCGCCGTACATACATAAACAAGTACACATACCTGAATGTATACGCGTATAATATCGCGTACGCTATAAGCGCGCGCGTCGCGGCAACAGAGGTTTTGCGGAAAAAAAAACAAAAAAAAAAAAAAAACCCCCGAAAGTACCGTACACAAACAACAAAACGACTTAGTATAAATAAAACGATCGATTTGTGTATAGACACACAACGGTTTGTTTTTAATGAAAACTCAAACAGTACGGGAGTGTATACACACTTCGGAGGCGGCGCAGGGCCGCGCGTATTATGTACGCCCGTCCGTATACACACACGTACACACACGTACACACACGTACACACGCATATACACACGTATACACACGTATACACACATATACACACGTATACACGCATATACACACGTATACACACATATACATATACGTATATATATATACATAAGCGTACGAGCGCGCCGCGCGGCACCGGCGATGACGGGCCGACGCGGTGACCTACTCGGCGCGGGCAAATCAAATACTGCGGCCGTTTGTCACGCGCGTTTCGCTTTCGCGGCGTTATCGCGGCCCGCGCACGATACCCCGCAACACGTTTTACGGGGTTTCGCGCGCGATCCTGGCGCGTCGCTATCGCGCGGTAATCGCACGCGCGCGCACGCCGCCGCGGGGCGCGCGCGATTTCGCGACGGCGGGCCGATAATCGGCGGCGTATCGGCGGATCAATTTTTTTTTTTTTTTTCCGGGCACACGCATATATTTTTTTAATGATATTTCAATACGAACAGCAGAAAAAAAAAAAAAAAAAAAAAAAAGGCTACGGCGACGACGGGCGCGGGTACGGCCGCGCCGGTGTGCAGGCGGGAAGTTTGAGGCGCAACCGTTGTTTACGAAAAAACGGGGGTTCAGTTGATAGTGTCGACAATACATATATACGTCATTTTATAGTGAAATAATTAATTAGGCTTTACGCATATTTTCTTTGTGTGTTCAATTTCCTTCCGATTTTCCCGAATTTTCCCACGTTTTTCCCGGTTTTCCCGGGTTTTATCCGGGGTTTTCATATTTGCTGGGAAAACTGAAAGTTTACCTCTTAAAAGCACCTCCCTAGGGAAATTTCCTTTTAGAAACATCGCTGTCGTTCGAAGTTGGAGCGAAATTGCCGGTAGAAAAGTTGCGCACAAATGGAAAAAAAATATTAAAATCATCAACACCTTTGTAAAACCATACGTTTCTTCGCTTAAATCAGAATCTAAACAAATGTTTTCGCTACGCCATAAATATTAGACGTTTTTACGCTCTATTTCAAAATATGTAATTATATCGTTTTTTGTTTTTTTTTTCGCTTTAACCACATTATTTTTGTCAAAATACCGTACAAGTATTACACATTCTTTAAATACTCACCCGGTAAATACAAACTATACAACTCGATATTTAAACAACGGAATTGTTGTTAACTTAAAATGAGTATTTTATATAACGTTATTGTAACATCAAAATATTTTCCACAAACTCCTAGTCTAAATGACCAAATGTTTTGATTGACAGCATTGACCGTTGTTCAGGCGGAATCGACTCTCAGACTGGCTTATCGATCATAATTACACGCACGGACTAAGGATATGATGTGCACAGTACATTTTCGTACATTATGTATAATCGTATCACAGATACAATTAAGGCTAATGGTAATTGTACGTATTAAATTTGTTATTTGAAAACATTTGTTTTTATTTTAAATAAATATGTTTTTGGGCGACGAGCACGACAATGACGAAAATATATCGTTGCCAATATTTCAGCAATCAGTATACGTTCGGATACGGGCGTATACGTGCTTATGGTACCTTTTTTTAAAAAAAAAAAAACGTATACGTTATGATCGACAAATACGATTTGGGTACACGCCGTATTTTCTCGTATGCCCTCCGGTACACCACTGCTAATAATAACCAGCCCCGTCCGCAATAATAACAGTATGACATTATAGTAGGGTTCGGCGAGGTCACGGGAACTGAAAAACACGCGAAATATGCACGGGAAAATTGTAAAATTCGCGCGAAAAAAATTGTGAAATAGTACCCGTGCAAAAACATATTATACGATCGACTCCGCTTTATCGGGGAACACGTCGGTCGTATGTTATTTTGCTCCGACAAAGCGGATGTCCCGATGATCCGAAATAAAAAAAGAAAAAAAAAGAAAGAATATACAAATTCGTTGAAAAACTGCAGATTTTTTTATAGTTTCATTATTACAAATTACATACGAATATTGTAGAAGGTATTTATAAATACAAAACGAAAAAACATGCGGTATGGGTATATAGGTACGCAAATTATTTATACGAATACATATAATGTAATACAATTATTATTTTATATTTTTGTCTTATTCGAAAAAAAAAAAAAAAAAAAAACTATCAATATAAGTTTGTTTCTTACGATTGTCGACGAATCTACATATACCCTGAACAAGCATCCAAAGCACTTACGGGGGCTTCCTTCAATAACTTTTTGTCCCAAATTTGTGACCCAGATGAGCGGTGAACGTGTACACTACAACTATACATTTGTGTTCGTGATTGACGAATTGTCCTCAACAACCGGTGTCTCATCTGCTAAGCGGAACCTACCGTAATGCAGTGCCATTATTAATATGCGCGAGAAATAGATAAATATGAAACGCGAGTCGCTCCGTTGTCGTTGAATTAATAATAGACACGACGATCGAAAATAACGATAAATAACATCGTTAAATATTTTTGTGTTTTGTATTCGATGTATTATTTAAAATACGTTGGTTGAGCGAGAAAAAAATACATTTTTATAGCAAATATTATGCATGCGAAAATCGACTTTTTTTCTTTCTAAAATTAACGAACTACGCACAATATGCATTTTAAATGTTCGGTTTTTAAACCCTCCAAACAGTTTAAACCGTTGGGGAGGGAGGGGCGTTCGAGGCATACCATGGCGGAATTGTACAATTTCAGTATGTGTAATAATTATATATTATATTATGCACGTCTTATTTATAATAACGATATTATTGCTACAAATGAGACGCATGTTGAGGAATTTGAAAAAAAAATGTATTAGACATGATTATTTTTCTCGTATTTACCTCATCATCAAATTTAGAGATATTTTTACATATTTTTTTTTTTTATTACAATAAAGCTGTTTAAAATGTATTTCTTTGAGTTTTAGGAACATATTATAGCTTTGATCCGATGTATGTGAATTAAGAATTTGCCTAAACAGTTCACTATAGTATACAATAAGGGTGTTAAGAATTAGGTGTTTCGCCTTACACCGCGGGTTCCCCCACTGTAGACCGCGATAAAACTTATTTGACCGACGAATACTCGTATGAAGAAAACATAGGAAATTAGAGAATATTTATAATTTCTTCGTTAATTCTCACCTCTCCCCTCCATCCCGCATCGTTAAAAAATCCCGTGAACGTCGCATCACTCCGTACAACATTATGGATTTTTTAGTTTTTGTAATGCGACAAAAAAAAAAAAAAAAAACCAATAGTGGATAGAACCTGAGGAACCCTCATCTAGTACTTTTATATGATATCAACGGCGGCGCGAAGGAGGTATATTTAAAGTAAATAAAGTGATTCATAAGAAAAAAAAAAAAAAAAAAAAAAACGGATGGGTGGGTCGTGTGTACTTCTTGGCATTCAGACATATAACAACAATTATTACGTTTTCACGAAACAAGCCATTAAATGAATTTTAGCCTGCAGAAATTTGATACGTTCGTGGTAGGCTGGAGGTATTTTCGGGTTGGGGTGAACGTGTGGAAAATTAAATCGGCGGTTAGGATAAAAATACTTGGCACAGTTTTTTTTTTCATTGTAAGACTCAAACAAAAACGAACAATATTATGGTAAATTATGTCGCAGATGGTCGAAAAAATAAAAAAAAAAAAAATAAAATAAAATGTCAATTTTAAATTTATGACTTTTTTTTGCCGGCACTTAACCCACATCGATTTACTCGGTTAAAGTACTTAATCATGTATAAGCGACGGCCGACCGGACTTTACATTATACGGCTCGTCTCAATTGCCGGGCGTTCGAGGACCGCAAATAACTCGGTCGCGGGAACGCGGAGACAGAACAGTGTCGGGATGAGCGTTACCCGTCGCGGACTTAAAATATTAGACACGATCGAAAATCACCGCCGTGTAGATAACACGGTCGCGTACACACGCGCGCACGCACACACGCGTACATTTTATTATCGATTGTCGCGTTTTGTTGTCTTTGTGACTCAATATATATATAAGAACGAAACGACAAAACGGAGAGAGAGAGAGAGAGAGACAGAGTGACGGAGAGAGAGAGAGAGAGAGAGAGAGAGAGAGAGCGAGAGAGTGAGAGAGTGAGTGAGTGAGAGACGGCGAGAGAGAGCAAAGCGCCGAAACAGCACAGGACACAGCTGCTGTCTTGGATCTGCCGCACCGCGCCCGATACACACGCGATAACGGCGGCGGCGGCGGTATCCAGACCGCGCGGTGGACAGCCGCGTACATACCGGACGGTCGGCGGGTGGCGGGAACGGGGAACACGGTGTTGTACTCGTGGCGGCGGCGGCTCGCAGTGTTATTATTACGGGCGCAAACGTCCAACATCCGATCTCTTCAATAATATATATTTACGAGAGCGGGCGCGCGACGTGTGCGCGCGCGTGTGTGTGCGTGTACGTACGATTCGCCGAGAGTACCGTATACGCCCTCCCGCCCGTTCGGTACTCGTGTTCGCGGCGTCGCGGCGGAACGCGCGGTGGACGAGAGGGTCGTCAAGTTCGCGTTTATACGCCGCCGCGGACGACTACGACGCGTTAACACAAACCGTGTGTATATATATATACATACGTGTATATACATATATATATGTACAGGGCGGTCGTGACGCGGGGAGTGTTTGCAAACATTCAAAATCGCCCCGCGCGCGCGCTCGTATATTATTATTATTATTATTATACGAACGCACTTTTCTCTCGTTCGCGTTTTCGCGGCCGTCTCGCTCGTATACATACGGGCGCGCGCACACGCGAGGGCCGAACACAAAGTATACAATATAATATGTATACGCGCGTATTATTATTGTTGTACGCCGACGTCGTCGTCGTCGTCGTCGCCGTCGTCGTCTCTTCCTATTGTGCGCCGCGCGCGTGTCCGCGTACACCGGACGGCGGTGCTGTACGCACCACCTGGGCGTAGTGCGCGGTCCCGGGCGCGCCGTCGGACGTCGAAAATCACATCACCACCATCACCACCACCACCACCACCACCACCACCACCCTACCCCACGACGGTCCGCCGTACGCGTTATATTGTCACGCGTACGCGCGATTTTTTCATTCGACATTCGTTTTGCCGCCGTCGTTCTGGTGTTTTCGACAAAACCAACGAAACGCCGTATCTCCGCGTGTATTCGGTACAAACGCAATGCCGTAACGACGTCGCTCCGCAGTGTACGCGTACGACGACGTTGTCCGGGAACGAACGCGACGCTGCGTATGCACGGATGTCCGTATCGACCCGCGCGCGAGAGCAACGTGCGACGGCCGCGATTTCCGCGCGCGCGTTACGAACATTGTGCCGCAACGCGTCCGCGGCCGCACGCGTGGGTACAACGGCACGTTCCGTCGGATGTCCGCGCGCGACGGACCGGACTGACCGGCCGCCGGGCGCGCGGCCGGCGCTGTGGCGGTCCGTTCGGAATCACACCCGGATGAGATTTCCGTGCGCGCGACGCGACGGACGGCAGATGTTTTAATCGATTTTATTTATTTTTTTGTTATAAAAATCGTTTTTTTCGCATTCTCGTACGCGTGACGTTGATGAATCTCCTACGTTACGCGGTTCGACGGAAAACATGAACTAATAATAAAACTCCGCGTTTGGTGAAACATTGACGATTGATACAACATTTTTCCATAACTACATAAATATTAAAATGTATTTACACCGATCATTGACAATTGGAGTTTTTGTTTTTTTTTTTTAACGTTTTTCGTTTCGTCTGAAAAATTTTGTTTTAGCACAATTTCTGTTACGATCAAAAAAAAAAAAAAAAATACCTGTGTTTATAACTATTGGACGAACAAATAATATAAACGTTCAAATATTGTTTAATCTGTTTTGTGACTATATATCAAAAAAATGATTACAGTTTATCTCATTGAATGTTACAATCACAGTTCATTAATCATAATATTATTCGTATAGTCACTTCACACGAACGTCATTAATATTTGATTTTTTCAGAAAAAGGGTTATATTTGAAAATCTGAGTAAAATATCTGGCAGAAAAGTTAAACACCGTTATAAAATCAATACGTTCCTCATCAATCCGCTCAGAATCTGAAATTATATTTTAACAATCGGTTATTTCTGGTTTGAAAATAGGTATTCTAACCGATTAAATCTTTACGAAAATACAATCCTGTACCGAATACATTTCGGCACGCGTGCTCAAGTTCAATTCCACCGTAGGCGAGTCGACATTCTTATTGCGTATTACTTAATCGCTTATATTATTGGTACGTTACTGAGTATAGTATATGTACACCGTTTTTTTCGATTTAACGAAGACTCCACTGGCGCTGTAATGCCCGTATCGACATGCGTCTTTCGGTGTTTTATGTTCCTTGAAAATTTCAATTATCACTAGACGTATTTTTAGGGGCGACGGGGTACGGAGTAGGGGGAGGGGGAGGACGCGCGCGGATTTACACATTTCGAGTAATAGACAATTATCGTATAGATGGGTAATTTTAAACGGGACGTCGTTGTGCTCGTCTCCGTTGTACCGTTACGCATACTCAAATGCGTGGGTGTTGTTGACCACTCGAGTTGGCGCAGCGTATAATGCGCGCATAGGTTGATGTTTTATAAAAAAATTAATATTATATCACGTCATCGACGTCGTATTCCTAATAATAATAAAAAAGAAAAACCGTTTATATTATATACCCATAATATTGATCCGTGTAAGTTTTTTTTTTTTTATGGTTTTTTGGATTTCTCGAGAATTTTGAAAAACGATATAAACGGTATATAGGCGGTGAATTATTAAATTTAAAGGCAGGTACTTTACGCTCTAAATAAACCTTACGAAAATGCGCGTATTTACGCTCTAGAAACGTGTTAAATATTCCCTAAAAATATGCGAAAATTCTTTAATGTGGTCTTAAATATATTTTATTCTCTCATTACAAAACTGACAAATTTAAAAATTAAAACAAACATATTTTTAAGCTTACGAAAACAACCATTTCAACAAATAACTGGGGAAAACACAATCTGTAGATACTGATTTTCAGGGAAGTATCTAAAGGGAGGATTTCGGGTTCAGACCCCCACCCCCCAAAATGTAGTTAACCATTATATAAATGGTGTGCGACGCTATGTGTGTATAACTAATTATTATTATTATTGTTAGTTATCTGTTGTTTATGGATTTAACTATAATTTTAAATAAATATTAAAGAACAAATAAAATTTAAATGATAGACCTCCAACCCCTGTAAAAAAAAACCCGGGTGGCCTTTGGTATATAGGTATCTAAATAAATACTACTGATACTATATTAAGGAGTAGTATCAGTATCCAATAGGTATTATTTTTCGAAAGTTTGTTAAGAGGACGTCACACCAAGCCTGTATTCAAGGGAGGGTTTTAGGGGTTCAACCACCACCCCGAAATTTTTTAAAAATTTATATATTTACAATATAACAAAGACTGACTACAATTTTATGTATTAAAAATATTTTAAACCCCCTCAAAATTTGATCTTAAATAAGTGCTTACTCCGCACTCGCGTAAATGCGAAATCTTACAAACAAACGACATAGCAATAATCGACATGTTACCAATAAACTTAAAGATAAAAAGATTGTCTGTGCCTTGTCGTTGATATTTTTTCGATATTTCAATTTATAACGTGAAATACGAGCAAGCTAAATATCACAATTTAATAATGAATAGTCTTCTTAATAAAAACTCATTTCATTTTTTATATTTGTACAAGAAGTATATGAGTTATACAATAAGACACGCATTTTTTTTATTCAATATTTTCCTCCGTGAAAAACTCCTAGATTTGCCACCGGGCAAATTATTACTCATATAGCAGTTTTTTTTTATTGTTTATACCAAACTATATACAATCAGAACGCGTTCTGCGGTTTTCAATCGTTCGGTCGACAAAAACGTTCTCGAATAACGTTTTCATCGAATATAATATTATGACCTTTGAAACGCTTTATAATATATTGTACTATACAAAGAAAAGTTTTTATCAATCGATGTATATATTTTTTTCCTTTTTAAACCGCTTTCGACCGATTTCCAAAATCAATATTGACCGAACACAATATTTGATTAGGTACCGCGAACCCCCCGACAACCGATTAGGTAATTAAATCGTCTTGTTTTCTTAATATGTTGTACAGACGAGATAAGAATAACCGTAGTTTTATAGAAAAGAAACAACACAAAGGTTACTAAACCGTTTACATCGTTTCGTTTTACTGTTATACGAATAACAATAGTAATAATACATACGTTTGTCATTTTATAATACATTTTCGTTCTCGTTTCGAACATAATATTATCATCGGTGAATTAACAATGCACGTTATAATATAACTGTTATAATAGGTAACGATTATCATTATATTAAGCAAATGATGCTACGGTAACCGGTTCGATAGCGACAAAGGCAGTGACGTACCAGAGATAATTTAATGGGAAAGTAAGCTTAATTAGAAAAAAATATTTAGCAAAATAAAAAATATGTAATTTTGCAGTTTATTTGTACTTACCTACTCGCATAATGGAATGAGTAGTTTAAGTTGTTTGAACGATTATTATTTTATTAGTAATAGTTTTCCGATGTTGAATTGTTAAACTACCAATACTATCCTTTTTTTTTTTTTGTTTGTATTAAACACGGCCGGTGGGGAAGTCTGAAGAGAGACCTCCCTCTGGGCTCGGCAAGATCGGCTCGGGTCAAGAGCGTATATCAGAAAAGGGGCGCAAAATCTTGAATGTACACGTTATAATAGAATTAGTATGAAATCGTATAGGAAATTAACAACGGTATAGGCAACGAGACCGGAAATGCGTGTGTGGCCAGAGGCGCTCAAAGAAAAGCCAGAAAAGCCTCGTTACGGCGCCGAATATTTCGGAATCTCTAAACCAAAACCCCGCGCGTCTTTGTACTGCCACCGTCGCGTCAATTTCATCGAGGATATTTGATTGTTTACCGACCTGATCACATCAGAATCAATCTAGCAGACGTCTAAATTATTATTAACAAATTATGAAACAAAAAAAACCGATGATTCTATAACGCGGATTACATTAAACCGTATACAGTCGAATAAGGCGTCCTTGGAAAATGTTTATGTATTGTTATCGTTTTCAAAAAAATAAAAAACCTATAATTATTATAATGCTATGCTTCAACAGTTTATATTACAATATATATTTATATGCCTATGTATAGGAATAATAATTGTCGGTTTATTTATTTTATAATTACCTAACGTTTTAACGATACAATAGTCATCGTAAACGTAGCCAACCGTAGGAACACAAAGAACGCGCTATTTGTGTACAAATACCTACTTATTTATTTATCGATTTACAGAATAAAAAGTCCGTTAATAACATGTTATTTTTTTTTTTCTTTATGACGGTATAAATAATGTATAAATAATTGTATAAATGATCAATGTACGTAGGTACACTGTGATTACTATTAAGATTATGTATGTATATATATAGGTACTTACAAATACATACAAATTAAAAATATATAACCTATATTCCAATGTAATAAAATGTTATATCTATTTTTTATACATATATTATATTATATATATATTGACAGAATATATTTAAAAATTTTTTTTGAATTTAACGGTCAATTTACTGTTTATAAATAATGACTTTTTCAACGTTTTTTTTTTGTTTCACTATTGTTCTCTATTAGTTTCATAATAGGAGCTTTTACCCTAAAACCAAAACTAAGCGAGTTCTGTGTAGTCTGCGAGGGCATGTTTTTACTAAATAAATATCCTGTGTTTGTAAAACGGGAACGACAAATGCACGTTCCAGGTGCAATCAAAACGAAATTCCTTCGTATAAACCAGCGGCGGATTTGATTCGTCTTCTAGGGGCAGTGGGCAATATCCTTATGGTCCAAAATGTATACTTTTAACTAACACGGCCAAACGTCAAGTCAGTTAATGCGAGCACCGACTGTACAATGTGATGGCACTGCAACTATCTACAGAGGCCGCAATAATTTATCAACACTGTGAACTTCAGATTTCTCAAAGAAATTGTTATTTATAGATAGTTTGATGTGTATCGCTCCTCCCATAAACGCCGCGCCTAGTATAAACAAATGTGTACACATCATATACATAAGTATACTTATTACTACTAAAATTAATATTACGGTGTAATTTGTTTTGCAGATTAAACATATTATGTTTAATTTCAATGGTACTCACTTCGTTGGGAGGATGATCATGATTTCGGCGTATAAGTAGTCCGTTTTGTAAATCATAATATTGACGATCAACAAAGGGTCGAGAACTCGAGAACCGGCGCTTTTCGTATAATGCGTTCACTTCCACTGGAAGGTTCGACGTATAAATAAAACGTAATATTGACAATTTTTTTTTTTAAAAAGAAACAATATTGTGTTTAGTTTTAAAATAAATTATCATAATTTAAAATTAGCTTTTTTTTTTTTTTTTATTAAATTGTATTGTCATCAGAACTTAAGCTGTGTGCAAGATTGAATTTTGCTGATTTAACAGGAGTGGGTCAAATTTCAATTACTAAAATATTTAACCCGTATTGTACGGACGTCAAACTTAATAAAACAGTCATTAAAAAAACATAAAAAAATAATAATACGGACATACTTTACACAATGGGTGGGCCACTGTTGTAGAAGAAAAGTTTTGGAAGTTAAGATGTAGAAGGAAATTTAATGTACCCTTATCTGTATGCAACGATTAATAATTGCTAATAAAAAAAAGATTCTGAACAGAGTTCAGCGGCGCATGATTTGCAAGGCCGAGCGTAAAAATTTAAAAATTATCGCCAACATTTGATATTAAAATTATAATAAAAAAAAAAATACTATATTAAAATCAACTTTTTCTTGTTGACCACCAAATACAATTCATAATGAACTTCCTGTTAAATGTTCAATCATTTTTTTTCGGTATAACAATTTTATCCACAGATTATTTCTACCGAATAAAAATTACGTATAAAACTCACAAAATTTAAATGCCTATAAAAAAACTCAAAATGGATTAAATTTGTTAACAATTTTACCATGTCTAGAAAAGGCAAATATAAATTTTTCATTCAAATTTCAAGTTTCTACCAACATTTCAAATTGAATTACAACAAAAAAACAAAATTGAAAATAATAAAAGCATTATTTTCATAAATTGTCCAGTTTTTTCTACGTTTTTTCTAATTGTTATAAAAATTGCTTTGAATTCTAGTAAAATTTTTGTACACAGTATATATAAAAAAAAAAAAACATCATTGTAAAACCAATATATATTCCTCACTCCGCTATCCGAATCTAAAATCCCGGTAACTTTATTAACAGTAAATAATCAATAATGGATTAAGTTAAGTCAGCAAGTATATTATTGCACTTTATATATATATATCGGTACGTAAATACACCGTGAAAACGGTCTAAAACGGAAATCCGCTAGAGACCGAAGAAAATGTTCGTTCATCACTGCGTGTTTCCGTTTTAGAGAAATTAGATACCTGCCACGTACGTATGTGAATTTTACACGTTTGTATTTTAGTTTACATTTGGAAAGCGCGTACGATAATTTCCGTCACAGACATGACAGGTATTAACAATTTAAAATAATCGAAGTTGTACAATGTATAATTAATATACAGGTATGTGTACCTTTTATACATTGTTTAAACTTGTACTCGACGTACACAACGTTAAGGTACATATTATAATACACAAGTATAGAGCCGATTGATGCCATATAATTTTAATAGATAATACAAGTGCAGGTTTAATGTTATTTAGTGTAGTATATAAGCCGGATTACACTTTATAGTTTTGTTTACTATATTAAACATCGTATATTTCGTGTACAATATTATAAAGTCACTCGGAATCTGCACTTATAATACCCACTGCTTAAGTCAATAGATAATATTTACATATTATAATATTTATCAAAGCGATGACGTTTACAGAAAAAAAAAAAAAAAAAACATAAAACATTTTTAAATTTACGTGACATATCACAACATAATAATTATTAATACGCTACACAGTAACCTCCTATATGATAATTATTATAATACTCGGTTCATAGTCAGCAGCCCATCCACGGCTCTCGCATTAAATGTTATAATCTCGTATTATAGTTCTAAAGTTCGTGATGGCTGTCGACAGTTTTTTCTTTTTTTTTTTTCGATGCGCAGTTTGATTAAAAAAAACATATATATATATATATATATATACTAAGAGAGTGATGGGCAACTCTACAGCATATCAAAATTGAACTTCCATTTTGTATCCACGGACAAAATTATATTTGATACCTCCATACATTGCCTGAACGATATTGTGTGATTAAGGCGAAAATTATATTATATTTTTTTTTTCGGTTTTTATTAAGTTTTGTTGTTGTGAAAACCTACACAAATTTAACGGTACACACGGGCAATTAAGATTTTCTATTTTAATGGGTATACGAGTAAACCTATAAAAATTTAGTTCAGTGTATAGAGGATGCAATATATTAATAAATCTCAACTAATTATCGCGTATCACGCGGTTGACCATCACTCTATTAATGCAATATAATTTATAAGCTCTTTTTAGATATAAATTTATGGATATCGTGCAGACTATATAATTACACTTATTAAAACCGGGGATGGAATTTGCATTGTTTTCTAAAGCTGACGTTCGTTTTGTTTCGAATATTATATTTAAACGACAATAGGAAATTTGACTCGCATTTTTTGGCAATTTTTTTTAAATATTTTTTATGCCATTTTCTTTAGATATTATTAGACCAGTGTACTCGCAATTATATACCACGGGAAATTTTACCTTTGTGTCGGGAGGGGAGGGGGGTAAAATTTCACCAAGGGATATTTATCAAGGAGGGAAAAATTTCACGGGGATAAATAATCTCGGTTACAATCCCGGTTTAGAGTTTATACAAGTACGATTTATTAAACTATTTAATTCTCGTATACATCGTAATATAAAATATACTATCGGATAGAAGGTACGTATGTTATTATTATTTCTTTAAGCTAACCCCCAAAGGGGAATGAGTACAGAGAATATTATAACAAGCTTGAATTTAATAATATATAAAAAGAAAATACATAATATAAGAAATACGATTGGTAATTATGAAATATTCATAACAATGTTTCTTAGTTTAGCTAAAGAGTCAAAACAAAAATCGAAATCGGTATATTATTACACCGGTTCAATAGACGGTACTTCGGACTATTCGCAATCAAATTACTAGGAATTACCGGGGAATCAGAAAGGGAGGATTGTTCCTAGAATTAAAAACTGGTATTCTAAAGTTAATTTTTTGTAAGAATTCGGGGCGAATTAGTAGCCCAGAAATTGACTTATAAATAAAAGCTTTTCATCATTATGGACCACTTTGATGACTTTTAATAGAACGCGGATCTTTTTATTTTTTTGTTCGTAAACAAGAATACACAAAAAAAAAGTATATTATTTCACTTTACGACGTAAGTAATTAGTTTTATAGTATATTATATTTATATCATACTATTATATAAAGAGACAACGTTTGTTTGTTTGCCCATTAAAATCTGAAAAACTATACTTGACCGATTGTTTTGAAGTTTTAATTGAAGATTCCTTATTACTCGTGGAATGTCACCGGCTGTTCAAAATAATTAATTAGTTAAATAGTTATGATTATAGTTATCTGGTTTTATCGCTCGTTCATAAAAGTATGTATATGATGGCTTATTATTTCATTCGTTATGTAGTTACGTTTTTGCATTTGTATAGTGTATCAGCTTCGATAATTTGATTCGTTGTAAAATATTTCGTTTTCAAAATGCCGAAATCTCAATTGCTTCGAAAAATGTCGGATGCTAGACGTAAAACAATCGTTCGACAAAATGAAAGCCGTGAGCTACGTGAATTTCGGCTCTCGCAAGTAAAAACAAATATTGAAAGTAGTCGAGTACGTTAAATAAGCCCAGTCAGAGAAATTCGGTCGTTACAACAATAAATACAGACTTCTCACAGACAACACAAATCGTCAATTGAACGTTTACAAAGGTTAGAGAACCAGCGTATTAATGTAATAATAATGTTATCGAAGCTACGATTCTTACTGGACCAGCGACGGGAGAAATTGCTTTTATAACCCGTATACCTATGATTCCTATTGATTTACCTTTCCAGTTTATGAGACTTCAATTCCCCATTAAATTTTTGTTCGCTATTATAATTGTAATGAGGCTCAAGGCAAAACATTTCAGTATGTTATTATTGATTTGCGCTCTGACTGTTTCTAAGTTATATGTGGACTATCAAGAACAGGGGAACCGGAATATCAGTTTTTTATATTACCAGATGGCTGGATACAAACAATGTTGTTTACTCTGAAGTTCTTTAAAATGAATATTTAAAAATATATCATATTACACGCACTAACGACACACTCCAAGTTCTATTCAATTATAACGCGGCCGAGGTCGTGACGGAGGATGCGATCTCCGAGTTCGTGTCAAAACCAAAAAGGGATAAAAGTAAAAAAAAAACCCCGGCATGAGCAATGCCGGGCGGGACAGTCAAAGGCGGACTATCCACTTTTCACCTATTTGTTTTCATTCAATAAAGAATAATCAAAAATAAGAAATACAGGTAAACCAAAACACTGGCATGAGCAAAGCTGTGCGGGACAGCTAGTAATAATATAAAGGCCTTCCTATCATTTGCTCCGTGAACCAGCTATGACAAGTCTACGGACCATTGGTTTAAAAACGCTGATCTAGAAGATCTAGATCGTTCATGCAGACCAAGTTCTATAGCAATAACCTAACCTAACCCACGTCACTCCTTTCTATAAGTAATGTCTATTGTTTTATATTATATTAATGCCGAACCGCGGAGCGTCTCGTTTTGTTCTGAATGCGTATCGCGTAATTTCAAATGATAAAAAGAAATTTTTTTTTTTTCGACAATTTTCGATTACGGTCATTGTTTTTCAAGTGCATTTTATGTGTTGGTGCATTATTACGAGCTTTTGGGGTATAAAAGCGTTCGGGGCGTTTTTCGCGGTAATTTTACGGGTCGTTAGATTCTCGGCCCCACTTATAATAATCCCGTATGTTCGCGGTTGATCATATGTATACGGACGAAAAAAAAAATAAAAACCACAACCCCCGTATTTTCGGTATGGATATTACCGCGACCGTCGTTTAACGTCCGTAATCTTCTTTCGTGCGCACAGTATATATACGTATAATGGGTACCACCCGTGGTACCAGGTATACTTATACTGTAGTATTTGTTCGCGCGGTCATCGCATCGGGAGGCGGTTATCAACCACCGGCCGATGTTTATATTTTATATAATCGCGGGTTAGCGCCTTTTAATATGTACGCGTAATAGGTACCTATACACCGCAGTAGGTTTTTAGACCCTATTAAAAAGCTGCGGAGGGCGGCGTATAATCGTTCGCGGTGTTATTATTATCCGTCGCGGTGTATAACGTAATAACCGCGGCGCTCTTAACAGCGTATATTGCATATACGAGCGATGTAATCGCGATAATAACAATAGTAATTACACACAAGTGTAATTTTCTGTGTGTGTGTGTGTGCGTGCGTGTGTGTGTGTGTGTGTATGTGCGTGTGTATACATCGGAGAGTTTCGGGTGTCGTATCTGTTATATATTGCGGCTATAGCTAATATTATGGGTACAATATATTATAATATTAACGCGTTAAAATAGTATGCGGCTGTGGCGTTTTAGGTTGCGCACGTATATATTATACAAGTAACATCCTCGATATTAAACACGAAAAAACCGAATCGTAACAATGTAACAGTATATACAAATCACATCGTATACGCTGCAGGGCAGAATGGGGTGCCGAAAACCAAAACACACCTCCTGCTGCGGGGGCCACCGTTGATTCCGTAATTGACACGTCGTATATATATAATAATAATATATGTAACACTATAGTATCATAGGCGTTACAAGGGGAGTGCCGGAGGGTCTTTAGCACCCCCGAGTTTGATATTAGCGCCCCCGAAAATATCCAAAATGTTTTTTTTTTTTTTTTTATAGTATCAGTTAAATATGGTATTCGTGTATTTCATAATTAGTAAAAGCAGAACGAATACATATTACCCGCCTACAGATAACACGTGTGTACATAGAAAATAAAGTTAAAAAGGTTATGCTGTATTTTTATGGAAAAAAATCGAAAATTAAATATCTGGTATGTTTATTATATGTGCAGGGGATTGTGAGGGTGTTGCCCCAACGGATCCGTCGTGTGTCTATAATTTTAGCACTTCCAAATAGTTGGCGGTCTAGTTGCAATTATGATTAGTATAATAATAATATGCATAGGTACTTACCGCAATTTTAATACAATAACAATTAATATAACAATATTTTAGTCTATCTGTATTTATACCTATTTAATTATTATATTATTTAGTGCTGAATCTACAATATATTGAAATATTATTAACCGATATATCTGCACGAAACGGTTGAATTCGGTTGAAAAGTCAGGAACGTTTTATTTATTTATTTTTTTTTTCATACAACGATAATAAAAATATTAAAACGTTTTTATCTCCGCAAATTCCGGCTAAGAAAAACAATCCGGATATTCACCACTACGCTATATTATTGCTGTTATTGTATATTATATTTATGTTCAGAGTCATGTTCAACAAAAGGGGGGGGGGACAAGAGGGCAATATTCTAATATCACTATAGCGTCAAATTTTTGTAAACTGACATATATGGTAAACCAATAACTGTGTAACCAACATTTATTATGGGCAGCAATTTAGCGTAATATAGCAAAACATAGTTTTTTAAAAATTGTTAAGCCTTTACTTTAAAACTTAAAAACCTATAACATCATAAACATAGAACAAATAGATAATAAGGTACTAATCCAGCAATATTTTAGATTCTGATGTTTATTTGTGTTTTCTGTAAACAAGTTTTCTACCGAAAATATTTGCTCTGATTTCTGAAAGGAAATTTTTGTAGAATGGTACTTTAGGGGGGTAATTTTTGCAATGCTATGATTTTCATAATAAATGAGAAAAGCCGAGAAAAAATTAAATAAAACCAAACAATTTACGAAATACATTATTTTCAAATCGTAAATATTACGGCCTATAAAAACACGTAAGTATAACCAAATTCTTCTCATAATCGTTTTTCGTTTGCAATGATTAATCGTTTGGTACAAATAAACATTAAATTTCCAGTCTATCTTCCCATCATCTTACCTGCACCAGTGACCCACCCATCGTACAAAGTATGCCTTAGTAAGTTGTTTTTTTTTAATTTGAACTTGGTTTTAATTTGGTACTTTTAGGAGGTCATTTTTGATATTCTCAGCGGTTTTCGTAATATCTGGGAAAAATTCGGATAAAACGTAAGGAAAACGGGAAATTCACAAAAATAATGCTTTTATTATTTTTCAAAGTAATTTTAATATTAAATTATTACGAACATCTTTGAGTAAAAAATTATGTGGAACAAATCTAATTTTTCAATTTTTTGTTTTGAACATATGTATATTGCAGATTTAAGAACGATGGTGAAGTCAGAATTAAGTGGACTGACTAAGTTTCGAAATTATAGCCTTTTGAATTTCTGATATTACGCAGATATTAAGTGTTATGTTAAATAACACTATATTGTCTTTCTTAAAAAATATTTGTTTTGATCTAACGGTTATACATGCCTATTATCATCCTAGGGGTCCCGGGTTATAAAACATTATTTGCATATTTTTTTGCTTTTATCTTTAATAAGGAAAAAACAAATGCATTTTGGGTGTACTTAGAGAAGACCCAATAAGTCATCGCTCGCTCTGATGTATCAAGTGTAGCTCATTATCTGAAAGGAAATTTTATTTTCCGAAATTTGTCTTGCGGCTGAAATTTCCGATTACCGTCAACGAGCCATTCCACCCGGAGTTGGGGAGGGGGTCACTATATTGAAACTCGACGCTGGCCGTCACATGTGCCGCCCGTACGGACGAATTCCCGCGGTATTGCGAATGAAAAACCGATTTTTTTTTTGTTTTTTTTTTCTTTTCTGTACCCGCCAAACATACCGCCGCCGTTACGCGGTACGACATCGGAATATTGCCGGACGAGCTTTCCGAAACGTTCGCGACGCCCGTCAACCGACCGCGAATATTATTACCGTTTTATTATTATTATACGCGCGCGATGTGCGTGCGTTCGCTCGGGCGCTGGCGCGGGTGAACCGACGAGATAATGTGAATCATTGGGTAAACAAACTCCGGGCACCCTATGTACGCACCGCGTAAATGTATACGTATATATATATATACGTATATATATATATATATACATATAGGTACGCGGGCCGGGATGGCGGGCGGGCGGGCGGGAGGCGAGGGCGCGCGAGAGTTGATGATGGATGAGAGCCGGGCGAGCGCGCGCGCGGAGGAGCGAGCGCAGGCGGTGTACGCCCGTGCGCCGCCCGTAATATTATATTATAGCGGCCGCCGTTGCGGCCCGGCGTACAACCGCGGCGTTATCGACGGTTATTATACGACCCGACTTTCCGAACGCGTCGTATTTACGCGGTGATTAGCTCTTATCATCGCCGCAGCGCCTCACCTATTTATTATAATACGCGTCGACGTCGTCGCCGGGGCCGTTTGCCGGCGGCGGATAACGCGGGCGCGCGCGCGCGCCCGCCGGTTGACGGATGTCGTTTGTTATAACGCCCGTCGCATGACTGCGGAACGGCACGACAGATTAGTCGACCCTATACGCGCGCGCACGCAAGCGCGCGCGCGCCCGCGCTCAATTACACGCTACCTATAAAACGCACAGCCGTGTATTGTATAAACGTGCGTATATACGTACGCACGTTTACATGTTATTATTATTACCGCGTAGAGTACCTGTGTGTCACGCGTTTACGACGCCTCGCTGTTACAGCACGACGGGCGGTGTTTATGACGAACGGCGATTTTCTTTACACCCCCCCCCCACACACTCCCCGCCCCCCGCCCCGAGGGTAGAGATAGCCGGCCGCGGGTATATAGCGGCGCGTTTTTCCAAAAATCCGTGCCCGGGGCGAAACTTCTTTGTCGTACAGTCGCCGAAATCTCGTCCGCTACTCGGCGACACATGTATCCGAACCGGTTCCCCGAAAAGGTGGACACCGTACGGAGCTGAGCCGAATCGGTTCCCGCTCAGCACCTATACGTTAACACGACAAGCGCAGTAAACGCGTACACAAAATAAAATTTCGGAGGGGAGTTTACGGAATACAGCAATACAAATTGTACAGCAACATAATGAAACAGTTTTTTCCGCCTAACTCATCGGTTTTCAATGTGACAGTGTTATGCTAAGTATCCAAATTGTATGTATCCCATTTGTTCAGAAGCAAGTATATAGGAACAATAACAATAATAATAATAAATAAAACCCTAAATAATATGTTTTACGAACAGAACAGAAATTTATTTGATTATTATGCGCATAAACTTGCCTAGGTATATTGCATTATTAAGTAGATAGAAAAAAAAAAACAAACAATTTATATATTCCATATTAAACAATTGCAAACTAACGTATAAAATCCCATTTCCGTGGTAACTTAGCAGATCTATCGACGATTAATTCCACATTTAAATTAAAATTTCGGTATAAGTTTAGTAGGACCAATCTAGTCAGTCTAATTTCTCCCATATTGTTTGGTGAGTACGTTTTAAGTCTCCGTAGAGTTAAGAATGTGGCCAGAATTGTCAAAAAAGACAATTTGGGAAAAAATCATATGACATTGCAGACAAAGTAGTCGACGATGTAGTTGGACGGTCTCTTTCTGATACATGTTTCCATTTAGCTACCTATATTTTAATTTCTGCGTCAAATTTTTCATAATTAAGTAAAATGTATCGGATACAACCATTCAGAAGCGTCCGCCGCGCACGGCGGGTGAATAATATATTATGTATATACGCGTAAAACAACAAGAAATCTATCGGGTATACGCACTTGTAATAATATTTACTTTGGCGAGAAAAAAAAAAATTGATCCTCGACTTTTTAAATTTCACGTCTTTATTATTCGACTGCGCGGTATCCACGATCAGAGTTTTTCGTATTTGAAACTTTTCTCTTTTTGAAACGAATATCGTCCGCGGATCCGTTATTCCGACAGATTTTAAGAATTTTAATTTTTTCACAAAGCGATAATCTCTTTCGCAAAAACACGATCGTATAATCGAAAACTAATCGCAATAATTAACAAAACGGACAAAGTACTTATGGCAATCAACACATTTGATATGTATTTGTCATAATTGTAATTTTATCGTTGTTAGCGTGTTTTGTCAATATTTGTATACGTATCCGCTACATGAAAAGTCCGCCAAACAGAGGTTTTGCCCAAAATATCTTTGTCCGCCAAAATGGGTGGATGGTGGGTACCATTACCTTATTTCTTCTCCTGTGTCATTTACATTGTTTAATTATTCTAAAACACACATTTATCTTTTAGATTCCGGGCGTAACGATTATTATTAAGACATTCTATTGCGGCCTTTTTTTTCCGGTTATTTTAAGTAATTCAAATTTTTAATATCTTATACCTGTATAGTAATACAACGCCGTAAGATATCACGGATTTATTGCCCGGTGATAATTTATTTGTCATTTTTTTTCTCATTTGTAATTTCATTTTATAGTATTTAGAAACCGACAACAATAATGACGATAATTACAACTAAATTATGAATACTATTTTTTTATTGTTAAATAAAAAAATTAAAAAAAAAAACTATTTTTACACAAACCTAACAATGTTGGTTGGTTTGTTTGTTTTTTTTCTTCTATAATAGAATTTAGACGGATTTTTTTAAAACGAAACTATTATTTACTGTGTACGTTTGCTTCTGGCTAGCTGCGGCAATCGTCAATAATTAATTTTTTATTAGTGTATAGTTAAAAAAAGATTTGTGTTGATTTACTACAATTATAATTTAAGTACAGTGATCGTTTGAACTTCACTAATATGTAGTTATAATTATAAAAGAAAAAATATTAATAATTTTAATCGAAATATTATTCGAGATTCTTAAAATATTATACGGTGTACTTAATATTTATATAGATTTAACCAGTAGCTTGGCGAGCATATTTCAAACCTTGAGTAAGTTATTTAAAAAAAAAAAAAAAAAAAAATGCATAAAGACCACATCATTTCCCCTTATCCTTTCACATAATATTTTTTGGGAGCTAAGCAATTTTATTATTAAAGAAACATCTCGCCAACTCGCCACTGGATTCAAGAGTTCATTATTGACGATGGTTAGTGGCGGTACGAGAATTTTTTTCGTATCGAGGACCAAACGAAATATTAATTGTATAGCGATGAGGAGTTTCGCCTTTCAAACACTCCAAATATCTTCACGTACAGCGTTAAATTATCTAGCGCGGGTCATAGAAAAAATTCTTCCATTGCCACTAATTCGCCATACAAAATATATACACATGTATATGTATACGTCAACGGTTAGCGCAATTAGCGTTTTTAGTTATCGGCATCCAGTTAAATAATACATATTCTTATCAATCTTCATGGATGTCGGCTTAGATAAGTGTGCAGCCACATTTCATAAACTTTTAGTTTTTGCTTGGTTCAACGTTTGTATGTAAAATAAAATCACGATATGAAATATATCAATTTACACTTTTAAGTATTTTAAAACATTCAACCATTGTGCATGAATAAATATGTGCAGGCGGGCCAACGGGAGGCCCGTCTTTGTCACGGCTACTAGTTATTAATGGTTAAAAAAAAAACCAAGTAGGCACTTATAATATTTTTAATACGATAAATTTATTTTCACTACTGTTTTAATCGCACGAGAATCATTATCGAAACGTTGACTGAATATTATTATGCATCTATAATAATTATAATTACCGATTATATTATATATTATTAGCTCATGTATAACAATTGAACGGCGTAATATATTATATTATTATTTAATGACGATGCGTATACAATATGACGTGCTTTGGAGAGAAGGATAAAAACATATTTTTATTATTCTTTACAGACCGAGCTGCGAGTTTTCCCGAGCGTATTTCTTCAGGGTCTTGTTAGAATATTACGTATGTATTGCCAAAATTATCGATTCAATTACCCTATGTAAATACATGTAAATTTGTGTATAAGTACGGTTACTTAATAGCATTATTATTTCAAAATTCGTAACATAATTTGGAAGAACTGTCGCAGAGAATATTTTAAGGTTTTGGATTATCGCATAAAAATACTACTTCCCTCCCCGCTCATCCGCTCCTATCAAGCGCTCCATTTAAACAATCTCAAACTCCTTTTTCTTTTTCTTTCAGTTTACCGATCCGTTATAAGGACATTGCTGCCTTTAAGTGATCTTGCCATCCATCTCTATTATAAGTCAACTCAAAGGACATCACGTTCTGGTCTATCTCTTTCAGGTATCTGGTTATTACATCAATCAACCGGATTCTGGATCTTCCTAGGGATCTTGTTTTGTTTATTTTTTGTGCCTCAAACCCCTAGGAAGATTATATTAGTTTTTACTGACTTAAATCGATCTGTGTTTAAAATCAGGGGCGTAAGTATTTAAGTTATTTATGAGAGGGATTTGATTTTAAATTATTTGTTATAGGCTGACATAAAAGGAAATGGCTTTTAGGATTAGGTATACTTTAATTGTTAACTATTTATTTACTAATTGGGATTTTGTCAATAAGGGAGATTTTAACCCCCAAACCCCTCTCCCTATCTATGCTCCCGATTAACATTACAGTTTGCATAGTCATATCGAGAATTGTAATAAAATCTGAGTGTACATTTTTTTTTTTTTTTTGATAACGTTTAAAATGTATGAAAAATCGGCTATAAATCAAAAACATTTAATATTATTCTCATCCAGTATAAAATCATTAATATTTGTTTTTATACTAGAAACTAATTTTATCACGCCATAATAATTGCATGACTGCATGCCCAAACCCAGTCCGTTTCACCTCAACAAGTTTAGGATAACGGAGTAGCTTATAATTATTTTTTCCGAGGATATATTGTTTAGTTGTCGAGAACAAAGGGCAACATGTAAAATAATGTGGATTCAACCAACGTTTTAAATACATTTTTAATTTCCATTACCTACAGATTTACTATATTACCTTTGTAAGCAAGATTGGATCAGTGTTCTATACACTAAATGTTTAAGACTTGAATACGTTTTCTAACAACGCATAAACTTATTTTCAACAGGGCAACGTTTTTCTTAACATGGTAAATATAACGCTTTAGATATATATATATATATATTGTGTGTAGGGCCTATAACCTCTGGCCATGTACGTATATAGTACATATTCGTCGCATTCGCGTTTTACAACAAAACTACAAAAAATACACAAACGCAAATGTGATGAAAAAAAAAATAAGTCCCCGGGAAAAGTAACAGCTAGTGAAATCCCATAACCATCATCGCGAACGCCGCAGCTGCTGTAGCATTGTAGTATAGGTATTATGTAGGTATACAGACTGTACTATTGACAGGATTTTAAATGTCCAAAGTTAATTTGTAAATACCGATTCGAAACAATATGCATTTTAATTGGATTGTACTTTAAAATTTGTTCCGCAAAATATTTTACACACGACTTCGCATTCACACGTACGAATATTAATTCTCGCCAAGAGCACTATAAGATCACTATAAGATAATATTTTTATTTTTATTTTTTTTTTTTGTGACGTTATAGATTTATACCATTCGATGCGTTTTATACGTACATATCGGCGGCACAAACAGGATTCGTTCGGGGGTGGGGGGGGAGAGTAGGGGTGTTATAATTTCAAACGAATTTCCGGCCAAATATCGGGGATAATAAGTTACACTACCAAAACGGGTGAAGTGCACGACGACCGCACACACGCGCGTTCTAAATCGCCAGGAAATGTCCGTAATTGTAAAAAAACAAAAATTTCCAAAACTCTAATACGTTTTACTCGGAATTCGTAAAACAAACATCGAATTTCGGCTGCGGCGCGAGGGAGGGGGGGACACTGTGTACACAATATTACACGCGAACCAAAAACGATAATATTTTATTTTCTCGTCGCGTTCTTACGTACCGTACACCCATTGTGATTTCTCGCGCACCGACGTAACGTTTAACACGACATTATATTATATCCGTTTTCTTTTATATTGTACGCGCTGCACCCGTATACGCCGATAATATGTTCCGAACGCACGTTTGACAGAAATTTATCATTCGGCATTGTGCGCTCTCCGCGTCCGGTATTGATAAAAACTCTTTATACATATTAGGTATTATTATTATTATTATTATTATTATTATTGTATAATATGTCCGACACGTATATTATTGTTATTATTATTGTTATCGCTGTTGCGGGGGTCCGACGTCGGTGTGTATTTGTACATAAAAAAAAAAAATAGGGTGACGGTCCACAATTGGCCGTAAAATTCGTACCCATTGTGTGCCCCCGTTAAGCCGCGTTTATAATCGGCGTGCGTGTAAGCACGCCCGGTTTTATAGTATCAGTTTAGCGGCCGTGCGACGCGAGAAGTCATCTCCGTCGCGCGTCGCGTCGCACACCGGCGACACCACATTATTATATAACAATAATCGAACGGGGAAACGCGCGCGCGCCCGCCGCCGTTATTCTTGCTGCCGCGCGTTACGTACCCGCGTATTGCGCACAATAATATCGCGTCGTATTATGCATAGCAATGCGCAACGCGATACTGCTCGTGTGATAAAACGCATTATCGCCCGGAGACCCGGAGGGTTTTTGTAACCAGATTAACATTATTTTTTATTTTTTTTTTTTTGCGCGCGTCCCGGCGCAGCACGCGCATGTGATATATGGCCTGCACACCTATAGGCTAGCCGTACGACGCGTTGTGTATACATCCGACTATACATCACACTGACAGAAATATAAAACTACGAAACTGACGCGCGCGCACGTGAAAAAAAAAAAAAAAAAAAAAAAAAACAAAAGACAAAAAAACACGGATCCCGTAAAAATATTATGTAGATATATTATTTACGCTGCCTCACGCCCTACCGGGTGCGGTTTTTCTTTCAAACTACATGTATAATACGCTACGGGTACGCGAATAATATTATTATTATTACCGTACCGAGAGTTACCGTTTCCAAAAAAAAAAAAAAAATATAACCTAAACCCAAACACTGCAGTACATTGTAATAAAACGGTGGAAAAAAATTAGATGCGGAAAATTTGCACTTTGCAATTCGGTATAACGCGTATAGCGGTCCCGCACGGCTTTATCCGTATTAGTTGTATTGAACGAAAAAACAAAAACAATTTAAAAAACCATCCCTACTACAGTTCATATAGTTTATTGTCCGCGTTAACCAAATCAACTAAATGATAGAAGATATCAATTTACGTTCCGAAAATACTAAAAACCCTGGATCACGCGAATTCCAAATGTCTATACCCGGCGGTTCGGGATGCGCGTTACAATCTTCTTCTTATGTTTAGATGAATTATATTATATTAGTTAAACAACACAATGTCCCTAAGGACAAAGCGATTGGAGTGAGTTCATCATTTTTGGCGAACTGGCGACAGAAAGTCTTATACGAAATTGTATGTCATAATATGTTATGTAAATCTATATTAGATTCTGAGTGGAGCGAAGATGTATTTTTTTCTGCGGACAACGTTTCTACCAGCAATTTTGCTCCAAATTTTAATGTTATCAATGTTTCTGAAAGGAAATTTCACTGGAGAGATACTTTAAAGAGGTCTTTTACCATTTTTTTTCCGGAGTTTTCTCAGCAAATGTGAAACACTGGGAAAACCGAGAAAATCGATACAATATTAAACAAATATTATTAAAGAAAATATATAGAGCCTATCTAATTATTTTACTATAATATGGAATATTATTTTGTTGACAAAGCATCAATACCAACTAAACTCCACTCATAATCGTTGTTTACAGGTATACATTAAATTATTTATAACAGTGGCTGCATCCATCCCTAATATCCTAGGACTCTTTTTTGAATAAATATCTTATAGTTACACAAGGAGAAGACCCCCCCAGTAGCAATGAGTTGTGTGTCTAAGAAAAGTATTACCTTATCGGATGTCGATAAGTCTATGGAAAATGGAATAAGATCGGGATAGACGGAGAAATTTGATGAAAGTGCGCAAACTATGTCTACGGGACGTAGATATATTTAAAAACAATATTTTCTTCTTATAATCGACATAATAGCGTAATCAACTCACTAGCGGATAATAATGATAGCGTGGGTTATCAACTACATTTACACTTACATTATGCACACGCACTTGGCCACTATAATAGCCATATGGTAGTATTACCATTCGGCATCTGTTTTATCACTTTTGGTAAATAAATTCACGTTCGCGCGTCGTTAATGTCGAAACCATTACTAAATAAAAAAAAATTAACAAAAATGTTTAATTTACACAATTTATAATCGTTCATTATATTAAAAACATCTCACTAAAAGTGATACCGTTTTTCAATAAAAAAGTGTTGCTCATTTTTCTTTTGCAAGTTGTCATTTGCAAATGTTTTTTCGGTTGTATTTTTAGTCTTACCTAAGATTTTTTAGCACAGACATTGTTCATCATAAACTTTTATTATATAATTTATGGAACTGATTTTTTTTTTTTGTCAATATTTACCGTGTATGAAATAATGTGAAAACACGGAGACGTCAATTGTTTTGAACAATTTTACCAATTTTTGGCATAGTCTCGACAGTTTTCAAAATGCAATGGCGACTATCAGGATGCTCGTCATATTCAACCTCCTCTTGTCTGTTATTATGCCACTTGAAAATTCAAGCGCGTGACATGGTATCCTTTTCATACAATTCAGTAAATATCGTACAATTTCTGTGAGAGATTTTTTTAACATAACGAGTAATATTAAATTAATATGCTATTTTATTTTTAAATTAGGCATAACTTTGGCGGTATCGTACAATAGTATTCACTTTAAATAACACTTGAACGCGAAATAATATACCAAAAAATATAAAAATTGTATTATTCGATGCATTGACTTTTGTAGTTGATAACTATGCCACCATTATAAAACATTATAAAACATTATAAAATTAATGTTAATAAATCAATATTCCAAATTGTCTGTAATATTAATATTTTAAATTAAAATAACTAATTTACTAATTTTTAACATTAAATATGCTGAAAATATTTCTTCCCAACAACAGGGACCAAGAAAAGAATCGAAAAATAAACGAATTAAATTGGACCTCCCCACAACAAAAAAACAAAACGATTTTATCTCAATCTTGTATCGGGATATTATAAAACCATTTCCAACAAGAAAAATGTATTCCCCGAGTTATACTTAGCATTGTTTCTCCGCAAATTCATTTTTATTCACTATTACTCTCAACCCACAAAATAAACCTTGGATGCCTCATTGATAACCATAACAATAATTTGAAAAATTAGGGATGGATAGGTAATAATTTAAAAGCTCTCTACAGAATACGACACTGATTGAATATGACATATACTTACTTATAATTAATTATCATGCATTGTAAAATGTATGACCTTGTATAATACTTGCAAACGATTGTGTATTCCACAGATAGGAAAAGAGATATTAAGTTTAGGCATTAAGTTAGGGGTCACAAAACTACAACTAATCACCAGTTCCAATCACGTCAAACCTGATATTTTTGGTTTTTTATTTTCATTAATTATTAAACATTTGTTAACATTTATTGTTTATCATTAAAATAATTATTTTTTCCTAAAAGAAATAAAAAATGATATTTCAGTGTTCACTTTAGGCTATTTTAACGTAGAAAAAATGGCAATTAAATGAAAAATCAAATTATTCAAGATTTTAAATTAAAAATAATTTATGACGCTATGTGGATATAAGTGAAAACCGATAAAACTGTCTCGACTGTGCAACCGAATAATTGATCTCACAGGATGATGTATCGGTTTGGAATTTATACTACGTCTACTGTTCGAACAAATGTCGTTTGAAGGATTAAATACAATACTTGTGTGATAGTGTGAACTATACCCTTTTCAAATAATATTACACAAATGTTAATATTAACAAAACGATAGCAAAATGTTTGATTAATATTGATTAATTTTTGGGCACAAACTATTATATATTATGTAAATGTTAAGGTATAATATATCCCTCGACAAAAAGCTGCGGAAAAATTATCTCTGATATTAGAGGTTATATAGGTTATAACGGATTATTTCACAATGTTTATATTAAGACAATAATTGTCTTAGTTTTGTCGTATTTTTTTAAAAATTTAATACGCTTCTATACATATTATTATAATAAAATGTTATTATAATCTGTAAATTTGTTGTAAATATTTGACGAAAACTGTTTAGTTTATATTAACACACATCTCATATTTATAGTAGATTATATAGAAATAAATAAAATCACGATTTCGTTTGGAATTTGTTCTTAATTGTATGCTAATATAGGTAAAGCGTATTAATGATAATTTATTATTGTTTCTATATCGCAGCCGGAGAGAAAAACTTTAAATCCGAAACTGCTTTATATTAAAATATCGCTGAAAAATATGAATTAACTATTTCATTTACGAATATAATAATATTTTCAACTCAAACGCAATAATATTTGTACTAGTATTTTTGCTTTCCGGTGTTGTACAAGCAACCGGGAGGGGGGACGTATATCCCACAATCATAAATATTATAAATGAGTTATTCGACGTTTATATAGTTATTTTACATTATACATATATAGTCGTACAGTCGTGTATGTATATATATATATATATATGTGTGTATATATCTAATAAAAAATAATTTGTAATAAAATATTAAAAATAATATTTACAAAAAAAAACAACGGTATAGGGTACAATTGTATAATTATCGAAAGTCTATCCATAATAATTACTATCAATAAAGTATCTATTATTATTTTTTATGCAAACTTTGGGGTTGCCCGCGCGCGGTGTAGGGCGACGGTTGCATATATTAGGTCACGTGTCAGTCACGTGCATTTACGTAAGTACCGGATATTAAAAAAGTACGAAATGCCCGCTCGTCTCATGAATGTCACATATAGGTTGTATTTCTATCTATAACTTATACTATATGTTATTGTTGGTCATACAATATTTACCGCTAATCGATAAAAAATAAAAGAAAAATTAAAAAAAAAAATGCGGTACGCATTCAAAAAGAAATAATAAATTATTATTATAATGCGAGAACCAAATACGTGCAATTTTCATTGTAATATTTATTACAGACTTGTTATTTATGCTATACTATTACAGTCTATACATGTAACACGAATAATTACGATATGTTTTGTATGAAATAATGTCAAAAAAAAAAAAAAAATTATGCAATATTATTGTACCTTAAACAATTATTAAACGAGGAAATTAAAAACTGAACTGAATTGTTTCGCATAAATTCAAAACACTTTTTAAAGTTAATATATTATAATAGGTATCTATATGCGAATCGAAATGATCGTGATCATTAAAAATCAAAAACCAAAACAAAAAATGTTTTTACTTTTTAAATCGTTTATAATTTTTGTACGTGTCTTGTGTATGTATTGTTTTTATTTGAGGCGGAGAGATTAAGATGATTCTCCTTTGACCTTAGTGTTACCTAAAATAGTTAACATAGGTACAACAAAATCGTAAAGTACACATTTTTTTTCGTTCCAAACGAGACTCGTATCAGAACCATTAAGTAATATGAAGAAAGATAGACTAGTATCTATAAATAAACAAATTAATTACTACCGATAAAATTGTTTGAATTCAATTTTAATTCCAGAAAAAGTTGAACTATGGGTTACTACTCGTATTTACAAAAATATATTAATTAAATAACCATCTTAGTTTTTATCCAATAGTCTTTACGCCGTTATGTAGGTACAGTACAAACGTTCAAATTCAATATCTCCCTCCTTGACAAAATCATAAATACGCCACTGCAGAATCATCATGATAATAATACAATTATCATTATTGTTTATTTATGAGTATTATATTTATTGTAATTTTTTGTTATTGCTTCCGACGCTTCTGTGTTATATAAATTGAATACCGGCAGTACGCATACATATATTATAATGTGTATTATATGTTTCCCCTGAAAGTTCTTTACACGAAACGATGACTATAATATATCTGTGCATACCTGCTTACCTGCCTGTATTAATAAAACACTAAGTATATGTGTATATATATATATATATACATATATTATGTATAAATAATATAGGTGTATAAGAAAATTTCTCGTGAAAAGAATATTTTTTTTTTTTTTTCTTCAAACGTCATTGAAAGGGTAGGCGAGTATAGAGAGCTCGAAAACGTTAATTTTATAGGTATAGGTACCTATACCCATGCTACGGGCGTTAAAAACTATGAATGAAATATTATAGTAGGTTTATATATATAGTGGTCCGTCTTATAATATATACTGTATTATTATTATTATTATTATTATTATTATCATCATCATCGTTGTAGGAACGGACGGACCGAGTTGCAAGAAGCCAGCGAAACATCGTCGTGTGAGGTCCCAGGTGCCTAGTCGTGGAGGACGCGGTTTTGTTTGGACACTCGGGCACTCAAAAATTATTTACACAGTCACTCTACTGCACTTCTCTACTATATATACCTCACTATACCTCACTAATAACAATAAAACTTGACGCGGGACACCCCTTCCACGTATTATATTATAATACTTGATACTTTTTTTTTTTTATTAAATTACGACCGTTGACGCGCACACACGAATATTTTAGTAATATTAATTTTTACCTATACACATATAATATATATATATAAGTATATAACCCGAATCCGAAGTACAACAACAATAATATTCATTTCGCTTTACGATATTTTTCTTTTATTACATTGCTGGTTGAATTATACCCGGTATATGTGCCTTTCGAAAACAAAAATCAATAAGAGAAATTCGATTTGACGCGTCTCTCCGTTTCCGCCCTTGTCCCAATCACGGTTAATCGACGTTGCCAGGAAGTATCTTTTAAAAAAGTAACTCTTCTGTATCTGCAGACCGTTTTTATTTTTTCCGTGCAGCTAAGTTGACCAACATAACCCCGAAATCAAATACAAAAATAATAATAACAATAAACAAACGTGATTTGCTCGTATTGAAATGTCTAAAATCGAACGCGAGCTCGGCCCGTTAAATTTCGGGATAAAACCGGACGGCGGTCTTCTTCTCGAATGTCGAGCGGTGCAAAGTTTCATCGAGATCGGAATAAAGTTGGCGAACGATTCGCCAACATGATGTGCGTTTACGGGTTTTCGAATTTCTTCATAGAAGTTATTTCGCGGATGATTCGCGTCGAACAAACCGCTGAAGTAGATTCGTACCGTGGACAAACGGACTGCAGGCATACGTGGTGCAGGGGCGGAATTTCAATTTTGCACACGGCAGGCAGTTAGGATATTTCGGCCGATCATTTTTTTTTTTCTTCTTCTAATGCGCGCGATTTTTAACATTTCTCCGCGGGTAGACGACAAGACAATTTTAAAAGCGCTTTATACATATATATATATTATCGTTACGCATATATCGGTACGTATATTACGGTATGCACGGATTTGTATATTTTATGCCAATAACGTTTACTCTGTATTTACTGCGACGGCGGCTGTATAGATGCTTTTACACCCGAAAAAGGGCCATTCGTTCAGCGTATAATACAACTAATATAATCTGTGTGTGTGTGTGTGTGTGTGTGTGTGTATATACGCGCATATAATCGCCGAGCCAATCAAACAGAAACCCGGGTATAATATTGACTTACTTAAAGCGGATAATAGTAACCGTTTCCGTTTCGTATATATGCGTATACGTATATATTATTATATCGACGCGAGCGTACGAAAAACAAAGATGGTGTCGTGTTTCCGTCTAGTCCGCGAGTGTACATAACGCGATATAAAAGGCCACGTCGTCCTTCCATATACAATGTTATATGTATTATATAGTTTGCAGCTAATGGATGTGTCGGTTAAGCGCAAAAGTAACTCCAGACTTCCGCAGAAATCCCCGCCGCGCGTGACGGAAAGTTTGCTTAAAATACTTTACGAAATATACGCGGGTACGCGCATCTACCGTACCGTTAGCGGCGCGCGGGTTCGTCGCGCGAATTATACGCGAATCCGTTTCGTTTTACGCTGCCCGTAATGCGCAATATTAATTGAATAAATATTTGTATAATATTATACAACATGTTGTATGTCTTGCGCGTACCTGTACACAGAATAATAATAATATTTTATACGGATTGTATTATTTATGTATCGTGTACGCTGTATATCATGTTATGGTATACTACGCTTTATTAATAACGGATAATTTCGTGTTCTTGAACAAACACGTCGACATCGTAATAGAGGGGTTTGAACGTTTTAACAACGAATTATCAAAAAAAAAAAAATAAATAAATACACACAAACTCGATAACCGATACAGCACAATGCGCAATATTACGATATTGTTAATTCTGGATTTGTACCCCGCGGTCGCGTTTTGAAACTTGAAACAGACGAACATTTTATTGACTTATTGGTTTTTTTTTTTTTTGATTGTGTATCACAAATATATATATATATATAGTACCGTTAACGTGATCACTTTGTTGAGTCGTATTTATCCCGTTCATCCAAACCCAGCTTAACTTACTCCGAGGAAGGAAGTTGGCGTCCCTAGTGTAAATCCAAAACTCGGTCGAAGAAACACCACGACCGGTTTAGATAAAACAGGGAATAACTTTTTTTTTTAAAAAAGGGATTTAAACCTAATAATAAATTAAAACTCCATTAGAACAGTGGTTAAATTGTATGATAAAGTTCCGTAATCTAGGTATACTTAAAACTATAAAACGTCATATTATATAAAAAAAAAATTGGGAACATTTTTAATTTGAAATTTAGATATAGTGGTAAACTAATGTTTAAACACTTCCATAATAGCCAAAAAAAAAAATTAAAAAAATTAAATCAAATTAAATTAAAATCCTTTAAGAAAATCGATATTTTATAGTAAAATAATCACTCTGTATGTCAAACGAGTTACTGGAAAAGTACAAACTTAGAGCGTTACCCGAAATTAATTGGCGTTCTGATCGATTATTCAAAAAAAAATATTTCGATCAAGTATTTCACCTTGTTCGCGTAATATTATTATAATGATGTCGGTGTTTTCAGCTTCCTTCATATCAGATATTTTGTAATTATCAAAATTATCAAAAATAATATATTTTCGTGTTGTATCGCTTAAAATATAAACTTTATTATTATAATAGCTGGAAACACTGCAGAGCACTGCAGGGTGCAATGTAAACACGAACGATACAATGAACTTTATTTTATTTGTATTTTTCAATTAATTTTTAAGAATACTTGTTCAATCTCATTAAGTCGGGCTAATTATTATTCGTTCGCGCAGTTTAATTCACTTTAATCCAAACTCAACAGTGCAATTAGAACGCCACTCGCTCTTTTATTTCAATTTGTTATAATATTACGCTGTGTTCGTCCATTCAATTATAGCATCCATTCAAAAATCATTCGTTAGTCACGTTTCTCAGAAATATTTATCACAATCAATTATTACAGACCATGGTTACACCGCGAACTCGTAGAAAAATAAAAATAAAAAACAATATTCTTCCCAGAGAGGAATTTCGTGAACAAACAATATGTAGTTAACTAAACTATCCTCTTATCGATCTTTTTTTTCTTTTAACGGCTTTTTAAACTTCCCTGTGACACCAATACATCAGTTATTTACACACACTTCCGTCGAGAGCACACGCATGTTGCTATTTATCACTATTTTATATTCGAGAGACATACACGTTGAGTTTTACGAGAATTTCAAGAGGGCCAAAATAAGTTCGAATTGTCAAGTTTTTCTCAAGGTTCGAATGTACTTTATCAATATTACAAGTTATATTATTTTAATATGAAAATTGTTGGTGATTTTACAAAGAAATATTCGTTTCAGTTGATTTCTGAAACTCTTGAACAAGCTAAAATAAGACACTAAGATCTTATAATTAAAATAGGACTTTATTTTTATTAAAGAACAATTCTAAATGATCCACAATCGTTTGAACACTATTTTCATTGATTTCATGAAATTATAGATTCAGAGCGTGGCTATTTTTTTAAAATTTATTTTTCTGTCTATAAACATTTTTTCGAAAAGAAATTTTGATCCGTTATATAGAATATATACTATATTACCTTTTTTTAAAGGAAATTTTGTCTAGTTGGTACATTAGAAAGGTCGTTTTTCTATGGAGTTTTCTAAATAATTGGAGAAACCTGAAAATTACAGATAAACCAATAAATATTTATGGCGCACCGCGGCGTTACCGATCTCATCATTTCCATGCAATTTATGTTTTTTACCAGAAATATTCCTACGATTTAAAAATAACAAGAGGCCTCTTTTTATTGTATTTTAGATTTAGAGTACAGCGAAGAAGCTTATGGTTTTACAAAGATATTTATTTGCTTTTATCTGTGTGCAACTCTACGAGCAATTTTGCTCCAATTTATAATGATCGCAATTTATCTGAAAAGAAATTTCACTGGGAAGGTATTTTAAAGAGGTAATTTTTTGATATTCCAAAAGTCTTCCCAGCAAATGTGAAAACCGACAAAAACGTAGGAAAATTCGCAAAATCGGTACAGCATTGAACAAATATTTTTTAAAGTAATATTATATAAATATTTTGACAGAAAACTTACGAGTATGTTAGTTTTTTCTAGACGTTGTGAAAGTTTCAAAATGTTTGAGCAATTTTTGAGCTATTTAAAGATATTTTAATTTTGCAAGTTTTTTAAGTTATTTTTATTTTATAGATACTCTGTGAATAAAATTGTTAGAATAAATATAAATGCTTCAAAATTTGACACTAGGTTTATAATAAGTCATACTGTAGAGTGGTAAAATAAAATTGAGTATAATGTGTAGTATATTTTAAATTTTTTAAAAGTTTTAAAAAATCTAATTTTAACGAAAATCGTAAATATTTCGGCCTCTCAAAACACGTATAATCGCAGTTACCTTCGACTCGTTTTTCGTTATCAATGGTTTATCGTTGATTATACAAATGTAAATTAAATAAATTTATGTATCCTACCTTAATTCTCCACTGCCCACTTTCAACAATGGCACCCGTCCCCAGTATCGGCTTTTTTTTGTTTTCAAATATTAAAACGTCGTGTGTCTCCATTAAATATTATCCAAATGGCTTTAAACTATGAGGTTATTTATTTTTATTATACGGCAAAAGATAGGTGTGTACTCGAAGGAAATTTTGAAATTGGCCCAATAACGATCACCCGTATATTCTTATCTACACATAGGTTACACATATACCCATTTTTCTACTTCCGGCGGAAAAACAAATATTATTAATCGGATCACTTTACGATAGGGATCCTGTACGTCCCGTATCATACGGTATCGTCTCGTATTTGAGACAAGCGTCCCGGTGTCTCGACCAAATATTCTGAACAACACTTTTGCGCCGTATTTTGAATCACCCATTCCGTATGCCCCTTATATCTTAAATTATATAATTAAAATTTTTTTTATTAATGGTATCTAGTTATGACAGTTATGTCAAATAATTTTGCCTGCAAAATATATTTTAATAAAATAAATTGAGATTGATAACGATCAATTCCTAAGAAGATCAGAACTTAAGTTTTTTTTTTCGTTTCTTTGTCAAGCAGTAGCCGCGTGATATTTTGAGATTGGATAGTTAGTATCACTGTAGACAAATAACATTTTTGAATTATTATGTTAACGCATTAGTACGTCAGTTTGATTTCAACATAATATTTCGTACAAAAATTGACGTAAAAAGTAAACATTTTTATTTTTATTGGATGACTTACGGATGAGTTACGGACTACTTTTGAAGTCTACGTCTTTACCGTTGCCCCCCCCCCCTCCCACCACATGATGGTTTGTTGCAATATATGTACATTGCAAGTGAGATTTAAATGTCCCGTATTTATAATAAATAAATCTGGGATCACTAATCTACGATGAACACGCGAGTTTTTCCGTGTTTTAAGCAAAAACAAAAATCAGTTCTTTCTCGCGCAGGCCCTTTAAATAATATAACAGTACTGTTTGAGTTATTTTTTTTTGGAATCGTAAATCGTCAATAATATTGTAAAAAATCGCGAGCGGGGCCCTAATATAGGTACGGGTACTATAGCTATACGCCAGACCTTCAACTGCGCGGAATCATACGAAATTGATTTTTAAATGCGCGAACGTTCACGTTATGATAGTACAATAATAATACGTCTGTGTATAATAATATATAGACACGGAAAAACAAAAAATAAAAAAAAAACACGTAAGTATATTTTTTTTTCACAGATACATACATAAAACACCGCCTGTTGTGAGTAAGCGTTCGTACTTACACCCGTATTCGCGCGTTATAAATATTATAAATATCATAAAAATGCGCAGCTCAAACACGTAACACGGTACGGCGGTCTTTTCACCGCCACCGACGCCGCCGGCTCGACCTTTTAGACGCGGACTTGACGCGCTGTTGACTTTTTAATTTTTTCCATATTATATTTGTGTATATATATACCTCCGCCTATCTATCGATAATTGTTACGAGTCACGATGATTTGTTGTTCGTATTGCTTTTTCGGACTCGCGCGCGCGTGTGTGTGTGTGTGTATATTCATATATATTGTGACGTACATGTATATAGTGAGGTATACAATCGGCCCCATATGTCGCGGCGGCGATGACGGTGTAATCGGACGTCGTACACGCGGTTCCGGTCAATGGTCATCGTATTATTATTATTATTATTATTATTATAACACGATATAACACGTAATAATAGAACAACAGGAAAAAAAAAAAAAAAACGCGCGCGCGAATAAGTGGCGACGTCGCAGCACCTGCTTCGCGCCCTTTCCCCGTGCGCGCGCGAACGCAATTTCGATAGGTACACACCGAGTTTGACTTTTTAAATTATATACATTTTCGTTTTTTTTTTTCAACTACCCGCCGCCGCCGTTTACACACACACACACACACTCACGCGTCGTAATAGTATTATAATATACGCGTACCGTATAAATAATAATTATTGTAGTAATGAAATATAATAATATTATAATAACGAAACAAATTGTTTTATTACAAATCACGTTGTTATTGTTGTCGTTGTGCGAGCATCTGCTATACACGTGTGACGGGCGAATAACAAAAAAAAAAAGTTTTTCATTCGCTTATAACGAATTTTATATAGACATTATAGTTAAATGCGTGCGCGTATAAAATATATTGTGTATACATATAATTTGTATTTTATCTAACCGATTACTGTTGCAGTTCGGCGTTATAAGATATTCCCGTGCGATGGCTCGTTAATATTGAAAAAAAAAAAAAAGTCTTACAAGGATTTCGAAAATACGAAAATAACTCGAATAGCTGACAAAAGTATTACGTAGACAGGGTATACCCTCAGACGCGGTTGAGTGCTGCGGGTTGTAATATTGAGAACGCTATTTTGCGCTATTGAAAATGATGTTTCGTACCGTTGAAAAATGATGTATTAGGTACTGTAGAATTACTGATAGCCAATAGAAAAATTGTTAACAAAACAAATATGGCGTATACATATTCCATATCTACGACATGGGACTGTAAACTACAGTGAACGGGAATAGTAGTTCATTTTGACAAACTGATTCAGTGATTCATCATTAATAAAATGAATCGTTCAAATAGTTCACTAGAATAGTCTATATTGATTATTTTTTCAAGCAAATTACCACCTATTTCACTGAATCGTAGTCCAGGACGGTGTTGTTCTTTTATAATAAAATGATTCATTTGGTTCATTAATGAATCCTATAGCGGCCTATAAATGGTTATTATATGTACGTTTTCACATTTGCCCTGAAATATATGATAGAATCGGGGCAAACTTAAACAATACGATGCATACCGAAATAAATGTATGTGGCACATGAAAATGCAACAGAATAATAATTCGTTATGGTAAAATAAATGTATACTTAATTATTTTTCAAATCAAACAGTTTTTATAATTATGTATTAATTTGTTCTCTACATTTTGTGGGTACATTAGTATTTTGTGTGTCATATTTTACATTATCTGCTTAAATTACCTACCAATAATATTAAAATAATAAATGCAAAATACAACAAATACTAATTGTAGAACTTTGGTACCTATTCAGTGGTAGCGCTAGAATTTTAGCACCGGGTGAGCCAGGTTAAGGCCAAAATTTCTTCAAGGGGGGAGGCAAAATTCTTACTTGATATATATAAAAACAATAATGGTGACAGAGAGGGGGGGGGGGTCAAAAGAAAATCTCAAGAATTCCTACGGACGAACCTGAGTGGTGATGCCTCTTTCCTAACCCAAAATTATACTCAATACTAATCACATCATCGGGCATCGATTGTTGTGTAATTGAGTATAACTATTATAAAACATATACTCAATATAGTAGTTAACTATTATAAAACATAACTACAAATATTTTAAACTAATAACAAACGAAATTACAGATACTAACAGTGATAATAACGTTGGTAAAATTGTTGATTATAACAAGACAGCACAATATTTCAAGCAGTAGCGTAGCCAGGATTTTTTTAAGGGTGGTTTATTTTGTGTTTAGAGTAATTTTGTAACTTAATTGTGCAAATATGTCATACAGCATACATAACATATACTTAATAATTATCTATGCGTAAAACATTCTATGGAAATCTGATGCATAACTGCATATAGTAAAAATTATTGGCATAAATATGACCAAAGGGGGGGGGGGGGTTTGAACATCTAAACATCTCCCCTCACTATGCCACTAATTACAAAAGTTTTTAAAAATAGAAAAATTTCCTTACATACAATAAGTCGTATTTTCTTTATCATAGTTCGTTAGTAATCTAAAACCGTGGTTCATAGAATTTTCAACAAAATTATCAATAACATTGATTGGTATTTAGTATTTTATTAATTATACTTATTGTTTTTGTATTCGGCCGCTAGCAAACACACGTTACCTATGAGGCTTGAATACAAAGTGCATAGTTTTCAAACCATTCAAAACGTTGTTTACGCTATACATCATAACTCAATATTTTTATATTCTTGTAAATCATGATGTATGAGATAACTTTCAATAGCCAATTATTTTAAATTTAAATTTTGAGGTGGGCCACGGGGGGGGGGGCTAAGACTTTTTAATATGGGCCCGGGCCCACCCTGAACTTACCATGGCGTCACCACTGTACCTATTACACACAAATATATATTGCAAAATTTTAGAGTGTTTGAAAATTGCACTGTTGATGAAAATTCTTATAGAATATACCCTGCAAATATTAGGTGTACTCATCATTAAATATTTCGTTAAAAGTAATTAGTATTTCTAAGACAATCACATACAGAAACTTATATAGTAAATACTACATTGTTTTGTCGAAGCGTCTTTTGAAAAATTAAATATTTGTGATGTCAACAAGTCAACAAGATACTTCTAGAAAAATATGTTTAATTTTCGACAGTGCTTCAAAAACGAAGCTTGTGGTGGCTGTGGCAGTTCAATACAACACTATTTAATCAATTATAAGACTATATGGTTTAAATACACACGAAAGACGAAATAATAAATGCAAAGAGTATGACATTTAAAAAAATTATAAAGCATAATATGATTTAATTTAAGTAAATTTAAGTATTTTTTAAAGGGATTTTTACCATAATACAATTTTAAATTAATATTAAGTTTATTAATACATAAACGAATATTGACATTTAAAACCGGTTTACTGCCAAATTCTTTATTTGACTCATTGTTTATGACGTGTATGGTAATAAGTATGAGATAGTGAATAATCTTTTAGGTCTAAATTATAAATATACTTAAGTACATACCATAAATATAATCCATTAATATGTCTTACAGTAAAAGTTTTGTAAACATCAGTTACATGAAAATCGTACGGCTTATTGAGAATAAACCTCGATAGAGAATTTAAAGTAATAATAATAGGATTTAAGGCTAGCTTGATGAATTACGCTAAATTATATTAGCTTATAATGGACTGCTTTAGTGCCATATAAACCGTGCATAAACTCTTTAAATTAATTAAATCTTAAATTTAATCGTAACAAAAATTTAAAAAAACAATTTCCGTTCCATTCAAACTACACGAGTAATGCAATATGAAAATCACCTCAAATTCTTATCATAAACCAATTTAATTTATTCTAAATGTCTGAGCTTATCTCATTTACAATAAGATACAATAAAGACCTATTCGAATATGAGTAGTGAATTTTTAAGGGATTATGAGCCATACTTGTATTGATATTTAATAGAAATTAAAATATGATATTATTTAAAATAACGTTTGTCTTTATTATAGACAAATATACGTCTGCGGCCATATCGTCAGATTCAATGTCCATAGATCCCTACTTCATTTTTCTATACACGTTTTCTTCTGAGCGATTTTTCTATACTGAAGTTTATTGTTATAAGAAGCACACAGTTTTGGATCTCTTGAAGCTCTCATAATATATGGGTATATTAAGGTATACCTTAATATTAAACAGTGTATTGGAGGGTATACGACGTATAACCGGATCCCTGATTTTGGATTTATTTATATATTTATACTCATAATAAATATAAAATATAGCTATTATTATAAAATTCGTACCTAAAAATAATCATAGTAATATAAAAATTAATTTTTATTTTCATTTTTATTTTATACTCTAAAATTAGAAACTAAATTAAAATTAAAACATTTTAAATTATGCCAGTAAAAAGTTATTTACGTTGATACATCAAGGCAATGTGAAACCATCTATTTGTTTGTAGTATTAAGATTATTAAGATTAATACAAATGGGAATGTTATTTCGTAGCAATAAAAATATATTTTGGGATATATTCAACCTCTTTTATTTGTGCGTGTATCAAATACCAATACGTATTTATTCACTAATACATCACTGACTGTGTATATGTATAGTATCAATAATTAACTTGTACTTGAAATCGCGAGACATGCATGTCAGATGTCTTAATCTGGGCTTGCCAGGGGTCAAACTTTTCAATGAGATCTTCAAAAAAAAAAAACAAATAAAACAATTGTTAAAGATTATTACTCTATAGTCAACATAATATTTTAACATAAGTAAAACAATAAATAATATAAAGATAACAGACATTAATTCAAAAACCACAAGTATTATTTAAATAGATTAATATATTCGTACGAATATATTATTATAAGTAGTGTCAACTTTAAGTCGTGTAATCAGACAACAAAAAAATATTAATAGTATAAAACAAACTAGACTACATATTAGTTAACGTACAATTACTTATAATGTTAATGACTAAACGTTTAGTTGTAGAACACGGACTGCGTTCATTATTATTTCATTTTTATTTCGCGCCTGGTAGGTACCTACACCTATACATACCTATATGGATATATAAACTCAGTAGAGATGTTCAATTTGAATTATTTGACCGAAAGAAAATATCTAGCGATGCAGATGTAAAGGTAAAAATGTATTGTCGTTCATTCCATAATATGTGCAATATACGAGTACGTATTATTTGTTTGAATTTGTCCAAAGTTATATTTGTACACACACACACGTATACGTTTCTAAAATTCTACACTGTAGTTATTTCGGATTATCGATGTGAGAGAATCGGTGTGTGAAGGGGGACGAAATGAGACGGAGGCCCCTTCTTATTTATGGTAAAATTATCAGTCCCCTTTAGTTTAAGTCTTCAAAGTCTGGCGGACGCTTTATTTACTGCCACTGGGATTTTTTTTTTTAATGAAAATTTAAAAACTTGAATTATTATTAAGTTTTCTTAAAAGTAAATTCTTTAATATCTAGATTATACGTAATCCATACTCTGTTTTGTTTTGTTTTTATTGAACAAGCTTATGCAGCGTAGCATAATATTTGAAGGGAGAGGGGTTGCAGTGTATTCGTATACCTTGTCAGTATAACGTGTTTATGAACGCGAGTGTGTGGAATAAAGACATTTGAAAATCTATTGTCTTTATGACGGGTATCCTGAATGTTTGATTGGGTTTACGGCTACCGGGAACGCCCCTCGATTTTCGGTAAATGACTAGGTTTATTTCGAAGTTTTAATTAATTTTATTAAATACGATATATTATGCCTGTGTAATTATTTTACAATAATATGACACGTCTGCCGGTTGATCCGCTCTACAAAATTAAAACTAACAGCGCGTCGTTTTCCACTCGAGTATAGATAATTTCGGTTTTGGATTTCCGATATTATTATTTTTTTTTTTGTCTACCGTGCAGACAAATTTATCGTTTATCAGTTTAGAGACAATGCACACAACGCATGCATATTATATTAACAATACTCTTGAAAACCCGGCGCTTGTTATACTGCTGCGTGCAGTGTTTATCGCGTATTCCGTGAAACCGCGCGGAACTGCACCACCCAATACATTATAATGTTATCGCACGGGTACGCGCGATATGTTCAGTGGCGGCAATCGTCGCGTTTATTTGCCAGAGCGAGCGTAACACCCGGTATATAACAATAATAACAATAATAATAATAATAATAATAATAATAATAATTAGGGCTGTTAATTTATATGAAAGTGCATATTTTTTTTTTAGCTTTTTGTGAAACGTAGCTTTTTGAGTACATAATTTGAATTGTTTAACAACACATTAATTGACGAAATTTTTATTTCGCATTTTTTTAAACTTTTTAAGTCATATTTTCCATTTTTAGTCAATTTTCCGGTATTTTTAATTAAATTCAATTAACATCTTTACACGCATATTTTGTTTACATATACGTTAAATTAAAAAAAAAAAAACACTCCGAGGGCATTTTATGTTGCTTTTTCCGACACTTTATGAACGCACATTGCGTGGCGTTTCGCGTGAACGTTTTGTGCGTCGTTCAGGTGTTTCGCAGCGTTAAATGCACAGCCCTAATAATAATGTATTTCTACGTGCGTGTACGGCCGCGGCCTGCCAGTGTATTATTGTAACGCGGCGGCGCGCCGGGGGATGCGATTTTCGCGCGACGGCGGCGAACGGGGGCCGGCCACGCGCTCGCTGAAAATCTCGGCCCGAATTGATAATGATTAGCGGCGCGTAAACGGCGGCGCGCGCGCGGTTGTCGGTCTATTATATACATATATACATATATATATATATATATATATATATACACACGGCGGCGGCGGCGGTGCGCGCTCATATATATATATATATAGTATATAGCGTATAATTATTTTGATCTCTCAAATCTGTTCCGCGCCGCTACCGGCCGTGGCGGCCGTGCCCGCGACAAAGGGGGCGCGGACGGTCGAATATAGTGTTTGGTGGTGTGGGGGGGGGAGAATGAGGAGTAAACGAGAGGGGACGTACCGGCCGGGGGGAATGAATTAATTATTGTGTACACGGTCGCGGGGACGCGGCCGGGCCTCCGCCGCCGGCGGCTGTGTGCTCGGCCCCGCGCTTTCCCGGGATCCGCCGACGCGCCGGAACCGATAACGGCGGCGGCGGCGGCGGAGGGAGTGCCGTCCGCCGCCCGTCCCGCGGCGCGGCGGTCCCTCGCCGCGTCAGCTAACTCGCGCTCAGATTCGGTTGATGATGGAACCCCCTGGGGACCGTCACCGGGCCGCCGTCGCGCGGCTCCCCACGCCGTCCACGACCGTACCCACGTGTGCGTGTGCACGCACATACATAAATACGCGCACAATAATATTATAACAAATCATCGCCGCGCGTTTCGGCTCTCCGTTGTTCGCGTTCGATACACGCGCGGGTTCGTCGGCGCTCATACACACACGCGTGTTATAATTGACCGGGCCGGTTATCATCGCCGCGCGTTATGTTTTACTAGCCGCGCGACAATGTCCGCACTTTCCGATTTTCGTTAAAAACGCGGGGAAACGCGTTCGCGGGGCGCGTCCGGCTACGACTATGACGCGACCACGGTCAACAGAGTAAAACGCGACCGAATACGAACAATTAAACGAAAGAACACGCAGAAAAAAATTGCACAGTTTTACATAGAAATCATTTATTTTAATTGGAAAGATTATTTAAAAACGTATTGACATGAGATATTATTTTTAAAATCGGTTTTGTGCATTTGAAATATTATTAAAATCATTTTTCTTTATTGCATTGTGTGTGTGTGTGTGTGTGTGTAATTCGTCCAACAGTAAATTAATGTAAATGTTATTTTGGGCGTTTAACAAATCTAAGTCTGTATTAGTATCAAAAATTATATTATAGGTTATTTTTCAAAACGTGTATAGCGAAATTTGAATTTGGAGTAGTCTTTTAGATTCTGAGTGGAGCGAAGAAACTTACGGTTTTACAAAAATGCTAAGAAATTTTCTACCGGAAGACTTGCTCGGATTTATTTCTACGTGTAGCACCATTTCTGAAAGTAAATCGGTGTGGGGAAGTACTTTACGGAGGTCATTTTATCGATTTTCTCAAGAGTTTTCTCGTCAAATGCGAAAAACCGAAAAAAAACGGGGAAATTTACGAAATATAACACATATAAACCGTCTGTATTCTACCTTTCTAACTTCCCACCTACATCAACGGTTGCACCCGTATAATACACTTATCGTTATACTTTAGGCGACGCATTTATTAATTAATTAATTTTTTATTTATATATTTATTTACGAGCATTAACCGTTTTGATAATTTTGTTTTCACTTAATTATTTTATTAAGTAATTAAAAAAAGCGCATTGATGTAAACACGAATTACTCGTATAAAATATTATAAAATATTATTTTAGATACAAAATTCAAGTTAAATTTGCTTGAAAAAACAAGTACAATTTAAATAATTTTTATAGGTGCCTAACATATTGTAAAGTTTTGCGGAATAACCAAAACCAACAATACTTTTCCAAGATGTAAATAAAAAAACAATGTATATTCATATTTGAAAATATAGCTACCGTTGGCGGGACTAGGAATCGTAACAGGGCCGGAGGACTTAGTTCCCCCCCCCCCAAGCCCCCTGCTCCTAGTTACGCTTGTGGGCATCGCGCTGTACGCAAACACGCCTCATCGATATGTATCCCGTCAAATGTATTATGATATATTCGGACGAAATATTTTTTTATATTATTTTATGCGTGTGACAGATTGTCGACGAGTGTGTGCGGTTTGTGCGATAACTTCACTTAAAACCGTTTCGGTTTAGGTACGCATCTATTGTTATTATGTGACGCGCGACCATTAGCTATTGGTAACCGGAATACAATTTTGGTGGGGGGGGGTAGGGGAGGAGCGATTTTTCGTTTCGTAAAATTGTTTTCACCGTTCAATCGAACGAAAACCTAAAAAGTGACATCGTTGAAAAATCGTACCGGTAAATACGCGGCATGCACCCATACGATATCTATGTGTAGCCGTATTTATAATACACTTTAACGGTCGTGAATTTGAATTGTTTCGGCCGGGAAGGGGGTTACAGCCCTTTAACCGCCCGTCCCCCTTTAATTGTACAACACCGTGACTGCAATAATCGACCGTGGCGAAATTTCGAAATAACATAAAAACGACAACAATACAACAATGTATTTACACGACTATTCATACCGGTATACGGGTACTCGTACCTATAAATCTAATTGTTATCCATGTAAATATATAGTCAAATGTAAATATAATAAACCCGCGTATTGGTGTACACACGTATTATTAGGTACAATTTAATGTTACAAATTTAGAATAACAATCTTTTTACAAACACAATTTATCGTATTTATTTGTTTTGGATTCTGAGTGAAGCGATGAGGAGCGTTTTAGTATATTATGGTGTGTTTTTTTTATTATTTTGTGTGCCTTTAAGTGATTTACCCACACCAGAAATCGTGCTGTGATCAAAAACTTTGTGGGCATTTTCTTACAGTATTTATACGGTCTAACTGTTGCATTGAGAAGATCATTTTTTTTTTTTATTTTCCTTGCGGATTTCTTAGTAAATGAGAAAAACTAGAAATATGTTTTAAATAATTTTTATTGATTCCTATAGATTATCTTAGCAGCAACGGAAAGAATACAACAATTAGTACTCCGATCAGAATCGTTTTCGTTAACATTAAATTATAGTATTATACATTCGAACGTGATTATACGTCGAAACGTGAAACGATTAAATGTTTATGAAAAATCACTACATAATAACGCTGAACTTTTTTTTAAGTACAATTTATAAGACGAACCGTTTGTTAAATTTTCGAGCCTTTCTGCTGACTAGGCCAATACATTTTTCCACAGAAAAACGAATAACATCTAAAAAAAACTCGAAGTTTCAAATAGCTATAAATAGCTCAAAAATCAGTAGAATGCTTTAAAAATCATTCCGCATCTAAAAAGCGTTGGTATAAATATTCGGTAAAAATTTCAAGTCTACGATTTTTTCCAAAATCGAAATATAACAGAGAAAAAACCGAAATCGAAAATAATATAAATCGTTATTTCGGACATTTTTCCGTATTCCCTACGGTTTCACCCGGTTTTCTCTGTTGTTAAAAAATCAATAAAATTACCTACCTAGTGTATTCACTTTAGAAAGAAACGTTGTTACCTGCAGAAACGCAGACTCGATACATAGCTGAAATTTCCACTAATAATTAGCGCCCAAAATTCGACTTTCTTATATATAATATTATTATATTATATAAAATTGCAGCTAGTTGACCCGGCAAAACTTTGCTATTGCTAGATAACAGTGTAAATAATAGTAACGACAACAATTATAATATTAACAATAATAGTGCTCTTGTCCGTGACAATCGAATTTTCATTCATGTCACCGACATAATCTCCACGAATAAACAAAATAAATAAATAAACAATATTAGATATTACCAAAAATACCTAAAAAAACAACCCCTATCTACCGCCAAAAAGGGTTGAATTTTTTTAAAAAAAAAAAAAAATTCTTCCTTAACTGATGCCTATCTGCATGCCAATTTTCAGCACGATCCGTCCAGTGGTTCGGGCTAGGCGATGATTAGTCAGTCAGTCGGCACATATATATTGTTATTCTATGTTATACATCAGACGCCAGTATTTCTCGTTATGTTTTTTCGTTGTTCGTTTAGTATAATATTTATTTGCCGGGACAGAAAAAAAAAACAATTGTTTATGTATAATAATAGTATTTGTATACACTGTATATATAAATATATACGCACGGGTATCCGTTATGTTCAAATAATTTGAGTACTGCAAAATTACTCGTGTTCACGAAGATCAATTTAAAAAAAAAAAGTAAAAGTGTATAGACAAATTGTATGTATGTATAATATTAATATAAATAATATAATATGTTTAGCACTGTATAAATATTGACTTTTAATTGTGAGTACCGATTAAATTAATATATTAACTAAACATTATGTATATATTATAAAGGTGAAATACCGTGATTCGAAATCAAATACCTATACATACAATAATGTTCGTGATTAAACTTTAATGTTTGTCGAAACACAACGATAATATTTTGTTCATTGAAATATCTAATGTCTAAGTATCGATCGTGAATATTTAATATATTACAATATAATCCGTATGGTTTTTTAAATTTTTTTTAACTTTTTATGCAGGTACATAACAACTTAACAACTGCGTATGATGTAGAACACGTCCAAATGAGTGGAGGGGCTACAGCCCCTTAGCCCCTTCCAAATTTACCAGCGTCTAAAATTAATCTGTGTATACATGTACGTCTAACGGATCTAAGTATTCAGAGTGATCAACATAACGTAAGGCACTCATTATCTCGGAAAATATTAAATATTTCGGATTTTTTTTTTTTTTAAAACATTTAGAAAATGATAGTACCTGTAAAACGTTACATTACTTTCATAATTGTCAGTTTTTTTTTTTTTAAAGCGTGAAACCGCTATCTACTTTTGATTTTCAAACGGCGACCTTCATATTAAAAATTCCATAAATGGATGGAGTTATAACGTTTAAATACATTTTGGTATTGCAATTCATCATTTCCGCCCTTCCTTTGACGAGATATTACACTTTTAAGTTTCGACGCGTAGCGAGTAGCGGTGCACCGTTTGTGTATAATAACGGCACGACACGTGGCGTTTGAACAGTGTTCCACCATATAATATTCAACCCACGCGGCCGAAACTTAAAAGTAAACGGGTTGATGAAGATCCGAAATTTGCACACCGACATTTATTTTAACCAATATAAGTAGTCCGTCTATTTATGGAAATTTGAATGTATAAGTTGTTGTTTGAAAATCAAATGTGATTTCGCCCCTTAAAAGCGGCTTATTTTTTAAACGGTTTAAAAAACGAATTCCGAAAAAAGTTAATTTACTTTCTGAGATAACGAATGCCTGACATAATGTTGATTACTATGTATCACTATGATCTATACAATATACTTTTATTATACTATATTATAATATATATATAATTTTTTTTTACTATTTTATTTTTGTTGATATGAAATATTGAGTTAAATAGAATTTGTATTAGAATATTTTTTGAAGATAAAATTATTTTCTGCAATTTATAATTTTTAAATTTTTTCGCTAAATGTTTTAGTTTTCGAAATAATCGAAAAAACCGAAAACAACCCCTTTGTTCTATAATTCAACCCTATTCTGGCACAGGAAGAGGATGAGTTATCAAGTCCGTGTTTTCACAGAAATATTGTTTTAAATCAATTAAAAAAATAGGGAGCGTACTCATATTTAATTTCGTAAGTGAGTTTTTTTGGACCACGCCCAAATATATGATAAAGGAGGGGTGATATATAAGTATACGATTATTTGTGTATTAGTAATTTATTTAAGATTCTGAGTGGAGTAAAGAAGCTTATGGTTTTACAAAGATGTTTATTTTAAATTTTTTTTTAATCTGTTAACAACTTTTCTACCAGAAATTTTGCTTCAACTTATGTTGATAGTAATGTTTCTAAAAGAAAATTTCACTAGGGAGATACGTTAAAGAGCTCATTTTTCGATTTTCTCAGGAGTTTTTCCAGCAAATGTGAAAAACGTAGAACAATTGGGAAAATTGGTATAACATTAAACAAATATTATTAAAGAAAAAATATAAAACCTTTTTAATTATTTTACTATAGAATGGTATATATGTTGTTGACGAATCATCACCATCAACTAAACTCTGCTCATAATCGTTTTTTTCGTAAGCAATGGTTTATCGTTACATTAAATTATCCATAACAGTAGTTGCACCCGTCCGTATTATCCTAAGACGAATTTGTTATAAATTGTATAATTTTACGATTTATAATTTTTATGTTTGCGAAATAACGATTAAAAACCTATATGGTATATTAATATATACATATATATTACGAATTATTACGTAATATGTTGCGAATTGAATTGACGACTCCAAAGGGTATGCTCGGAAAATGCCGAGCATATAATATATTATGTATAGGTATACATATTCGCGCGCATAAGACGCTTGGACTACAAAGGGGCGAAATGTACTTGCTTAGGGTTACAGATATACATACTCGAGCATTGGAATTGTATATGCGTATACTTTTATCGGCCGTCGTGCAAAAATTAATTCGACAAAAGTTCAAAGTATTACGTCCGCCGCACTATAGTATATGGGATCCGCCGACAAGGGATTGCCTATATAATACAGAACCTATATAAAATGCGCACAGACGATGACGCGGGAGCGAAAAGCACAAACGGATATACGGGACGATCTCGGTTTTTAGAATGTTCGCAGGGCGGAGGGCCGTGGCCACCACGGAGCTGAATAAACATTAGGTATACCGAAAAACGTATACCTTAACGTTTACATCACGGATGTTTGTTTAGTCGTACATAATATGCCTGCCTACGTGCGTACCGCAACTTCATACGTGGTATATAACATAATACTAAATACAGGGAATGTCTATTACCGTAGTTTTTTTTCCCCGGAAAAATATAGCCGGTATACGACGGGGATGTAACACGAAGATTTTATTTTTATTTTTTTTTTTTTTGGATTTTAACGTTAATTTCGAAGATCTCGCTTGCGGGTTTTTATACGGGTTTTCTGTTCTGGTAAACCTCGACAATAATATAATCCATTATATACGAGTATGAAAACATAACTGTACAATACACCATGTAATAATAATTCCCTGCAGTCGATCAAAAGTCGCGCCCCGTATTATATTCGAAACTATTATTAAGACACGCTATAGTATCGATATTATTGATACTAAACCCAATGTGCCTATCGATATTTTTTTCCTAGATACAAAATAATAGGTAAGTGTATTAACAAAACGCGTGCCTATCATATGGAAAAAAATTTAACAATAGAGTTGTATTTTTCTTTAATTCCGATTTTAGCAAATATTAATCGATTTATGAAAGTCGAAATTGTTTTGCACGATATAATTTTGAAAAAATTTGATTACAACCGCTAAGGGATGCTACCTGTACTGTAGGCAATATTATGTACTAATACTGCAGAGATCTGCAAATCAATAATCAAATATGATTAGACTAATAGCAAAACTCACATGTTCGAAATATCGAATTTTTTAGCAAACGATAAACCTGGGAAAGGAGTGCAATGAAGAAAACCGAAAGGCATTTTTCTCAAGCAAATTATGGGAGGAGGGGAAATCAGTATTGCCATCAAAAGTCAAGAATTTAGTCTGTATCTGTATTTTTTCTTCTGTGACTGAAGTTTGAACACATGAGTTTTGACTTTAATTGGTAAGGAACTTCGAAGTTTTCATAATATTTGAAATGGAATGTTTTCATATAATGGATCAAGTAATTTTTAACATGGGTTAAATAGATTCGATATCAAAAAGTTCAAAACTCTCATGATCCAGTAGAACTTGTTGGTTATAACATAAATCACGTTTAACCGAACTTCACTCAGAATCGTTTTTATCTTGTAATTTAATTCCTACAAAGCTTTGTCCAACTGCAGTTCTTCTTTTTATATATTTTTTCCTACGAAATCCGATATAGTCATTTTTGATTAAAATGTTGTTGTTACAAATATTTTTTAATGACGAGTCGTTAAATTTCTACAATTTTTTGAAGTTTACAAAAATCTTTAATAAAATGGTTTTTCTTAAAGAAATTGGCGAATCGAATGATATATATATATATATTTGTGGCATAATATGTAAACGATTTTAATTGTCCTTATAACTTCAATAAATCTTGGGAAATCAACGATTCATCATTTTGTAAATTTTTGTAGTGCTAAAATTTTTAGTCTTAAAATAATATATATATAATAGAGGAATCATCATATTGCAATACTCGAGTATAATAAATTATGGAAAAATATTATTTAAATTATCGTACTGTACAAAAGTTATTTTAGATGTCAGATCTTCGTGTCACAGCTTGTGTACATACAGAACATACTTGTAAATATATATAAAAAAAATAGCAATGTATGTACGCATATGTACAATTTATATAAGTTTTTTTATCCACCCCGGCGTGATAGTCGACCGTGAAATCAAACTTTACTCTACCGGGTGAGTGCTGAAAGAGGAGAGATCATAATAATCACTATAGTGAGATTTTAATCAAATTTATCCTGTGAAATTTTATCGGGTGATTAAATGTTACGGCGATCAATTTTTGAGGTTACGCCGTTGTATCTACACAATTTTATTACTCTCATCACGGCTGCGTCGGCAACGAAGGTTTCCATCCATGTAGCGATTTTTTTTATTTTTTTTTTTTTTTCCAATCCAAAAACATTCACACTGCATAATATACATTGTAATATATCAGATGTTATAATTCATATAATCTATATAATCTATAGCTATTTTTTATTGTATATATCATAATGTTAGTATATAGGTTATGTATTTTTTTTTACGAATTTTGATTTTTGTCCCGTGCGTTATACTACTCGTATCGCGTTTTTATTTTTTTTTTTTAAAACAAAAGCCATTTTATGCGACGCATAATACGTGCAGGTATACGGCACGAATGTTTAAGGGCGGTTTTGTACGATCGGAGTATAATATTATACACATTATTATTATTCGAACTCGAGCCGGGAACGCCCATTAGCTTTTTTCGGTCGACGTATATTATAAAAATATACGTATGTGGATTATAATTTCTTAGCAACGTGCTATCGTATACATATTATATTATACATGTATATACAAGTATATCAGCTATATATACTGTAGGAATCGCAAAACTCTAATAACGCTTTTTAATACGATAACTATGCAGACAACACATCATCAGTATTGCAGTACTACTAAATATCGTTTTTTATTATATATATATTTATTTTTTTTTTTCTATCAGACGAGCCTGAAAATTGTCGAAATTTCAAAAAACATACGTATTATAATATGAAATTATAAGCTTATAATATAATCTGATTATATAACGCAATGGTTTTCAACCTGCGCGTCACGGCTCCCGGGGGAGTCGTGTTTTATTATCAAGGGAGTCGCGTCCATACAGTAAACATAGTCGAGTACCTATTGCAGTAAATTTATTTATTTTAATTGGTATTATTATCACTATTCGTAATGGAGGGAGTCGCTAATTTGGTTTTCGAAATCAGAAGATCCGTGAACCTAAAAAAGGTTGAAAACCACTGGTATAACGTGTAAAACAGTGACGGTTCGACGTACTCGGCCAACGAGAAGGCTGAACTAACTGAACAGACTCGCAGGAAATTCAATTTATTTACTGTAGACACGGTACATATAGGTACTATATTGCTGTATGCGTATATTTTATTATTACACTCACATGGAGCTCATCTCTCCCAACGGACTACGCCTATAATACTGCAGGTACATTGAAATATATTATGCCAAACTCTATGTGGATCTGTATTATAAGAATATCGTTGTACATAGTGCGAGATTGTGTATCTCTCGTTTCAGCTAAAAATGCTTTCGTTTCATGTATACAAGTATTACCTTTTTTTTGGTGACACGGATAAAAAAAAAAATGTTTTTATTTTTACGCGCATTCAATCTTTCACAGATTACAAATCAGTTGTGTACACATACTACCTATACGGTTAAGTACGTTTTTGCATTTTTTTTTTTCGTTTTTTAAAACGTGCGTTAATATAAACCTGACGAATCATACTAGTTGAAATTCAATTAACTAAAATTAATGTATTTTTCATATTTATCGGTAAATGCATATTCATTGCATCTACGTATTTCAATATTATATTAATAATCAGTAATGATAAAAAATGTTTTTTGAATCACCTAGCAGTATTTCAATTTTCACAGATGAAATGGAAAATATGTATACCTTAACTTCCTGTACCGAGTTGGGGCCATGAACAATCGTGGAATTTCACGGAATATTTTATAAAATATCAAAATATAATTGAAACGCTCGCAGAAAACGATGCACACTGTGTTAAAAAAGTACTTGATATCATTAAAGATAAATGGATTCGAATGAATTATAATTTAAATCAACTCATTTGTCATTTTTTGTTGAAATAATAAAAAAACTAAATTAATCAGAAGAAAAAATAAACATTATTATAGTAGTCGTAAGGGAACAACATTAAAAACAATATTAAATTATATTTTCACCAAAAACAAAGGCTTAAAAGTATACGTGAAATAAATAAAATATTTTGTGATGAACTGGTTCAATTTGATGAAATCTATTAAGATCAAGTGATTTTAGGCTCTTTTAAATATGCTTCAACAATTTCAGTAGATGTTCAACGATTATTTTCGATATACAAGCAATTATTATTATATACTCAACTGCATATAAACGGAAAAGTTTCACCGAAAAAAAAATTAAATAGTATTTAATAATTAATTTTAACAATAAAGAAAAAAATAAATTTCGAGTTGTATACTTTATTTTATTTTTGTTCCTTATATATTTATATTTTTTTTAAACCTAATACACAATTTATAATTTTGTAGGTATACCTTTTTTTTTTTTTTTGTATATTTTAATGATTTTTACTGCATATTATGATAGGGTATATTTTTGTATTTTTTAGTGCATACATATCCGTGCTCTGCCAATATTATGTTGTATAGCTGTTTTTATGTAACATAAAACATCGGTATCAAACCATAAAACCGCCCGGACCATTACAATATATTATTACATTATTATTCTCGGAAGCTGATTTTCTGTATTCGTGTTTATAGTTTTTTTTTTTTTTTTATTCTTATTAAAGTATTTTACAATCTGTGAACAACGTTTACAATAAGCACAAGTGAAAGAATTGAAAGTTACGAGTATCAAGACAGCAGGCGTGAGCGAAGAAGCCAACCATTGTTGGCACTTCAGAATATAGTTATAAAATGTTTTACACTCTTATTTCAAATTTTTAACTATACTGACGCGCATCATTTTTTAAAGGTACAATATATACCACCTATGTCCAATATACTAGCTTACATATTATTATATACAATTTATATTATACATATATACTATTGTTTATTTATTTTAATATTTTTGTATGTCGTCTCTGGGTGTAAAACGATACTTTATTTGTCCCCTCAGAAAAATCTTCGTGGGTAAAACTCCACCTGCATGTCTCCCCTCCCCCACTCAAATGCCATCATGGTTGTGTGGAACCCATTTTGACGGCCGATTTGTAACCTAATATTATTAGGTTATTAGGTTATGTGACTATATACATATACGCTATAATATATATATATCGTAACGAAACACAATACTGGCCTACAGTCAACACAAATTGATTGAAATAAATCAATTGAAATTAAGTTATAATGCGTGGAGGTCGGTTTTCAAAATATTTAATATTAACGAAAAACGGTTTATATTACTAGTTTCGATTTTTATTTTATCAATTTTCAGTAACCGTAGTAAAATATCATAATTTTTGTTTAGTTTTCTCTTCTGTAATTATTTATTGCAGCATGACAGACTAAGTGAATAAAAAAAAAAAAAAAAAAACGTGTAAAATGTGAAAAATTAAATATTCGGGGTAAACACTTGTGTTCGGTAAAAACTGCGTTTCTTATTTGTTTGTGCGAGTAGATTATGTATCGGTTTATTTTGACGTAGCGTAGTGCGGAGAGAAGGATATATGTATACGTTATACGTATAGTTATAGTAACTCAAACTATACAAAAGAGAAATTCTGCACTTGAAATTTGCGATCGGTATTAATGTATGCACGTGAGGCATGTAGGCAGTTATATACAGAACTATACACGGAGATCGAAATATTACTTATAACCTTTGAAAGAAAAGTTTCGCGGAAAATACACGGAATTGTGCGAAATCAAAATGACAAGAATACGAGAGACGTGAAAATGCTGAACAAATTGTAATGTTATACAACAAATTAAATGGCAGAATTTTCCCGGATTTTCTGGAATCGCTCCATCGGAATGGACTGGCCATTAATGACCATTAAACGATTGTTTGGCGAGCTGACGGATGTATTGTATGAAAATATTTTCTAGTTAGAAAATCAACGAAAAATCGGCCGACGGAATCTTATACCGTCGGCCGATAATTGTGTAGGGTATGTGTATGCGAAAGTGTATTCCAAATGTCGACGAGTCAATATATTGCGTATGTCCTATGGACACGATGGACAATTCAATAGATCGGGATGTATAGATAATAGATGGTCTCACGGTTAATGGTTATAGAAGCGTGCGAAAGGCTTCGATTATACCTGTCTGGCACCTACAGATAAAAAATACTACAATAGTCATATTTCGTGTATATTATTTTAGCTACAATAAAAATAAACTGAACGCTAAATAAAGGTTTTTGTAAACCGATGCATACTTGTACGTATAGTATAATCCATTCGTATATATTTCAAAACACATTTTTCTTACAACTTTTAAATATATCACTTTCGTCACAAAATAGTTCTATAATTCTCAATTTTTTTGGATTTTGAGTAGAGCGAAGAAGCTTATGGTTTCACAAACATGTTTATTATCTATGCGCAACTTTTCTACCAGAAATCTTGTCCCGGTTTTTAAGTGTATCATTTTTTTTGAAAGGAAATCGGTTTGGGGAGGTACGCTGGCGGTTTAGAAATAATGTATACATTTGAAAACAAAAAAATGTCTTAGGTATACTCGTACAGACTTATGTCGTTAACATGGTCCCTAAGTGAATTTGTCGCGGTATGCTGTTTGTAAATTTTAACAATGTTTTTGTTTTGTTTACATTCAGAATTGTGTATAAAGTACCGAAACAATAAGTGAAAATAGTATGACTAGTTAACAGTTAATAGATAGTTAAAATCTTTTATTATTTATCTTTTTTAGCAATTGACGATCTATAGAAATAATTATACATACAATAAAATCACAGACGATGATATAATAATAATCTATGGAAATATTCAATACGAAATTCGCTATTGATAAATACTATGAATAGAAAATGTGACAAAGCAATCATATTTGAATAAGATGACATCATCTCTTATTCATATAAACTATTTAATAATTATAGTTCTTCCGCTTTGTAATTTTTTTTTTTTTTTAATAATATGTTCAATATTACTATTCAAATTGGTTATCGGTAGATGGGATTCATAATTTTTTTTTTTTTTTTTGTAATTTTATACTCATGTTTCTCGTGATATGCGTAACTGAATTTTATCCAAAGAAGAGCGTCGTTGTCTAAAAAGTTTGGAAACCACTAAACTATTATTATTGTATATTTTAATAACTTTTTGTTTTAAGTGCAAGAGGAATATATATTGGTTTTATTATGATGTAAGTATTTATTTATTTATTTATTTAGTGTCTGTGAACCAATTTTTTACCAGACATCTTACTTTAGTTTCCAAGTGTAGCATTTTTTCTGAAAACAAATTTCATCTAGTAAATGGAGATCGTTTAGTTTTTTATTTATTTTTCTTGCAGTTTTCTTAATGAATCGGAAAACTGGGCAAATTAAAATGGAAAACGTTCAATTAATAAGGTACTCTGTGGATAAAATTGTTAGAATAAACAGAAATACTTGAAATTTAACAGGAGGTTCATTATAAGCCATACTTAACGGTAAAAAAAAGAATGATTGGAATGTAATTTTATTATTTGTTTTTTATGCAATTTTAAAATTAAATTTCGACGAAAATTGTAAATATTACGACCTTTCAAGACATGTATTTCGCTCCGAATCATTTCTCGTTAGTAATGTTTTATCGTCGGTTATATCTATATAAATTAAATAACTTTTTACGGAATATATACCATCCCATCTTCTCAACTACCCACCTACAACAGTATCCACACCCGTTCCTATAGTATCAGCTCTTATTTCTATTAAAAATACTAAATATATTTTTCTCCATTTTTACGATGTTATAAAAAACAAAAATTAGTATTATACTATTACTTATAATATACTAAACTAATTATGTTGTATAATATTATACAAATAATAAATAGCTATGATAAGTGCCTATGTAATCATTTAGAATTATTATACAGCTGCTGTGATTTTATGATTAGTACCTGATAACTGACAATCTTGTAACCAACAACAGTAGTTGCTATTTATTTCTGGTCATAAAATCAACCATTTGTGATAAAAAAAAAAAATATTTTTTTTTTTTTAAATTTTACTGAAAATTGTAGAAAATATCTTATATTTTTAATGTAGTTAGGTAGTCTTTTTGGAAGGACTAAATTGGAGACTGAAGGGCTAAGCATTGCCCACCCCTATAGTTATGCCTATAATAACGCGTGTCTATTATCGAGTATTGATCACTCAGTATACTCGTAATTAAATCTACGCACATACTATATGATATTATTACACAATGGAATAAATTATATTGAATTATACAACAATATTGCTTAATAGATATGATAAATCGTTAAACTATGAGTCATCTAAATTGATAAAATTATTATAATAATAAAATTATTTGTACAAATAATCATCAGTAATGGTACAATAAACTCTGCAAATACTGGATTTGGAATCAGAACTTAGAATAATATACGTACCTGCAGTATTGTATTGTGTATAGCTTTGTAGCTTGTACGATTTTTAGTACTCGAATACTTGTATTTAAGTACTTTTATAGTATTTCGATTAAATTTGAAATTTATTCGTGTTACCGTTATATAAAAATATATATTTATTTTAACATTTTAAATTTTAATTGTTTATAAATGACATTTTATAACGTTTCTAAGAATTTTTACTAAGGTTTTTTCAAAATGTATACTGTTAAAACTCAATAACTCTATAAATAATAAATATAATAATAATAATAATAAATAATTAATATACATTAATATATTATAGCTAAATTCATGGACCTACCTAAAAGAGATTATCCGGTTATAACTCCCCTCCATGAGTTTTTAAATAATTTTCAGTATTTTAGAATATAATGTTTTTTTTTTTAAAAAAATTGAAAAAACTTCAAACTTGAGAATACTATTTATTTTAATTTTTGAAAAATAATATTTTTTTTGAGGATTATTGTTACAAACTATTTTGCTATTAAACATCCATATAAAAATATACAAATATATATTGGTTGATTTTATGTCAATATTGCGTATATACGATAGACGTGTATACGATGCGCGTGAAAGTCACGCGTGCAACACTGCAGATTTTTAATAATTAAAAGACGGACATACATCGCACGTAGATAGGCCACAAGTGTAGGTTAGAATTTTGGAAAGGAAGAGGAGAAATTTAATGTACCTATAAATCCTGTGAACCTTGCTTACAGGTATACATTAAATAATCTATAATAGTGGCTGTACCCGTCCCCATTATCTTAGGACGTTTTTTTTTTAAGACTGAAGATATGTAAGAGTTAAAAAAATAGACTGATACAATAATACTCATGTTTAATACTTTAACTAATAGTAGAGAGTATTGCAGTATTCACGAATCTAAATATTAGTAAAACCAGTATATTTAGGCATTGTTGTATAAGTGAAGCTATAATAGTCATTATTATCGTCGGCTACAAAAACAGCATATAATTATATCACTAATAAAATAAAATAAATAGTATGAAACATTTATCGAAAATTAGATTAAACAACACAACTATTATCACGTAATCAAACCTAACCTATATACTTACCTATATACTTATAACTTTTTATAATTATATTATAAACACATACATTATTGTTATTTATCATTAAACATACATGTAGTTACGTATATGCAATTAAAAATCAAAATTTATTGTAAACAATTCAATTTGTGAGAAATAACACTGAAGTGTTATATACAGAATGTCCTACAGTGTTATCCTAATAACTCTGTCAATATTATTTCATAAGTTTTTTTTTTCGATCGGGATTTGTGTGAAGGGGACATAAATATCTAGAGACAAGTCAAATTTGTATTATCATCTTTTGATCATTGAAAAAAATAACGTTTCATTTCCATTTTAAAATGTTCAAAGTAACCGTTTCGTAAAATATATTATTCTAAATATTGTAATGTATCATATATTCATATCCGATTACTAGTTTCTTAGTTATAATGGCTTTAATGTATAGAAAATAGACATGAAAACAATTAATATTTAATAGAATATTTATTGAATTAATATTCAATAGAATTACCGTGCTGCTTGTGATTCCTTATCGCGTAACGTGTTATTCTGTTGAAAATTAATTGTTATCACAATGTTTAGAAATGGAAATTCTATTACTAAAAAATTGTTGAACGAATATGAATGTATGTTAGATTAAAATGTTTAGAATAATATTTTTTAGAAAATGGCTATTTTGAAAATTGATAAAATAAAAATGTATTATTTTTTAATAATTACCCAAGGGATGAAAATACAAATTTAATTTTTCTCTACATCCGTGTCCCCCGCCCACAAAACCCGATTGGAAACAAAAAATGAATATTTGACAGAATTATTAGCATAAGGATAAAACTGTAAGACACCCTCTGTATACTTTGCGCATTTCTAAATTTTGCATTACTGCATATTTTCAAAATAATCTAACGGTTTTCAAAGATGAGCATAAAACGATTTGTTTATTTTTTTTTTTTTTTTTATGTTTACAGAATTACACCGATTTTTACTTGATAAATCGTTGTAGGGACAATAACTATGTTTATAAATGAATACAGGTATACAGTCACGTATGTATATACACTCACGTATTATACACACTTAAACAGAAAAACATTTCACGGGGTTAATGAATAAAACAAATATCGATTTCGGACTGTACAGAACGACAGATCGCAAATATACAAAAGTGGTGTTTTAGTATGCGGACGGTTCAGAAGTAGAATTTTTCACATTTCGTGGGGTAGGGGGTAAACCCCTAACCACCCCTTATTCACGCATTTCCGCATTACGCATATCCGTGCGGTGATAAATGATTTAATAAACGGTTACGAAATTACGCGGTGACGGGGTGTGTGTGTGTGTGTGTGTGTGTGTGTGTGGTGTGTGTGTGGTGCTGGTATTGACGGACACCGACTAGTAAGTAATTACGCGATGTGGATATTATATAAAACGTGATGTTTATATTATAATAACGGCAGTATAACGCGTTATAATTATTGTCAAACGAAATGTTTGGGAATTTCGTTCGCGGTGTGTACTTTGCACATACATATACGTACGCCGATAAACGCGATACACGCGCGATGATGAGTTTTACAAACAAACTTTGTATTATATCATTATCGCATTAAATACATTTTATGTAAATCACTGTAAACTGCAATGTCCACTTTATAACGTTATTTGTACACGGATTATAATATATTAAAGGTGTTTTTTTTTTTCTCACATTCCGACGAATATTACAAGTAAGTGCCCGCCCGAATCGAATAAAACACAGTTACATACAGAGTGATAAACTTATCACGGACCAGCGGTTTTCTCGCCGAGTGTTCTGAGTGAATTTGATTTGTTTTTTTTTTGTTTTTTTTTTTTCAACAAATACGAAATCGTTTAAGATTTATTTCCACGCGATTTTTAATTTCGTACCCTACACTCCTCATGTCTGAGAATATGAGTATTTCGGATTACACTTTGAATTTTTCATACAGCGATTTTTCGTTTTTGAACACGAATTTAAACGGAACGGCACGTTTTTCAACAAATTTAAGAGAAGCGTAACATTAATATATGGGATTCACCGTTTGTGAATTATACCAGTTTAAAATGTAGACTGGAAGCGTAGAGAAATAAAGTACACTTCATATTCATTTTTAAATAATAATAAATTCGTGACCCTTGATCTCTACTGCTTCGGTCTAAACTGCAAACTATTAGAACAACATAAACGGCAAATCGGATACTACATGCACAGTGTTGTATGCATATGCCTATTGTCTATTAAAATGTGTAGAAAAATATCCTCTATTTGGATTTGTGTTCAAAAGTGAGGTTGCTATTTGTAAATCCAAAGTAAATAATAATTTTAAGTACAAAGAGTAAGGTTAAAAAATTTAAAGTAAACTGTTAAAATAAAGCATTTAAAATCCATCACTATTTTTAAACAAGCACAAATCTAATTTATTTGAAATTCTTAGAGAAAATAATTGGTTCATTTTAAGTTTATCACCCTGTATATAAAGTTGAATAATAAAAATACTTAATTTCTTTTAATGGCGTACCTATCTTTATTATGCATAGCTGATTAAGACTGCAATAATTGCAGTGCAATTTCAAATTAAAAATGCTGTTTCAAGTCATTAGCGTATTTGAAGTTTAAATAAAAATTAATGCAGATTATTTTAAAATCCAAACTGTCGTAGATTTCAAGAGGTCTTAAAGTCTACTTCTAAACCGCTTTGGTAAATTGACCGTTTAAAAAATCGTCTCATCTTCATCAGATAAGTCTATAATATAGACGAGATTGGTGATGAAATTGACATTTTATTTATATTTGATAGTTTTTATGTAACAGAACAGAATACTTAACGGCTTACTAACAAGAAAATTAAATTCCATTTTTGCGCAAAAAATTATAATGAAATGACAAAGAGATTGTTCAGTGCAGAATATAATTTAGGTCTGAAAATTGTACCTACAGAACTGAAATAAGTTCAACAACGCTACCTAATATCCATAACTATAGTATGTTTGATAGCATCGTGTATTTATTTTTAAAAAACTGTTATTTATAATTTTACAGAACCGATACGCAAATAACAAGCATTCATTTTTATACAGTTACCTGTTTCGATTTTCCGTAATGACAATACATTTCGATGTTTTTTCAATTTACATTTCATGTATCATACATCAATATATACATATAACTATACCAATGGTAAGAGTACAAATATACAATATATATTATCGATACCGTTGCGACCGTTTCTGTAGAAAATACTCTCATAAAATATAGTATTATAAAAAACTTTCTATATTCGAAACGGCGTATATTGAAATTGTTTTCATTTCTTGTCATCTGGCAGCGAATCATTTTCTAGTAAAAACTACGCCTTTGTACAGGCACTTTCTACACAGTATCACTAATTTTTATACCTTATTATAAACAATGTTTTTTTATTTTTTTCCAAACATGTATATCTTTGGTTTCGGGAACAAAAGGCTAAATCAATTGCTTATAGTTTTCCATACAAGCGAACTATATTTTGAAAATGGTTACGAGTGAAAATTACATTTTCATTGTCATATTATATAACTGTTATGTCTCATTTGCTAAAGCACGTCACATATTTAGCGACGACTTCGTATAGAATTATAGAATTAAGACATTTTCATTTAAACTTGTTTTAAAATACAAATACGCCATTTCGACGGAAAAATAAAGTGAACAAAATTGTATTATAAAATAATCATAAAATAAAAAGTCAAACTTAAGCCCTTTTTTCCCTAAAACCAACGTCACGGTACCTATATAGTGTACAGATGATATAATGCAGTGCACAATGTCCGCTAATATAATTTATGCGCAGCGAAGAATGTATTGGTTTCATTATGATGTGCGAGTTTTTTTTTTTTTATCTGTGAACAATCCGATTTTCTAGTGTAGCGTATTTTCCGCGTAGTTTTCATAATGATTGGAGGAAAAAAATGTGAAAATTCAACACGAGGTTCATAAAATAGTCTTACCTAGTGGTGAAAAAAAAAAAACATTAAGTATATTAATCGTACAGTAATACTTTGTTATAATCGTTTAAAGTTCATTTATTTTGACGAAAATCGTAAAAATCGTGGCATTTATAAACTCGATTAACACGTTTGTTCAGAATCGTTTTTCATTGGCAACGCTTTATAAATTACTCTATGTATCCTGTAACAGTGGCATATCAGTGAACAAATAAGTATACCTATTAGTTTTTTTTCGCATTTGATTTTTAATAATTTTTTCTTGGTTGCTCAATATGTTAGATTTGGACAGTGACGTAAACTGCAACAATAACGCCAGCGGAAAATTATTATTATTATGTAAACTTAATCCTACTTCGATCGTAAAATCATATTGTACGGCAGATTTGATATTTAACAATAATATTATTTTTATTATACGTCCGTGCGCCGTCAGTAATAAAATCTCCAAAGATGGACGGTGTATAAGGACACCACGGTATCTATACTAACCCAAATTCTGCACATTCGAGTAAATAATACAGTGAAACCTCTCGGAATACGGAATCCCCTTTGTAACGGAAAATGTCCGCGATAGTCGCGCGGTTCGAACAGTAGCTAAAGGACGTAATCGACTTTTCTAAAACGGAACCTATCTACGCCAAACGGAAACGGAAACATATTCGCAATCCGATTTGTAAAAATACTCTCTCTACGGCGGAAAATAAAACTGTTTAAAAACGAATATTATAGAATTTACATGTAATCGCAATTGGAAATGACGTAATCTGAACTCTATCGTTAGCTCTAATATCAAATTATTGGTGTTATCGCTTCGCGGTTGTCATATTTTAATATTTTTCATATTATACACAAAACACTATAGCGTATAATAATAATATACAATAGTATGGCAAAATATTATAATCTTAAAGTATACACATTTAAGTTGCGCGAAATATTTACTCACAGGTACCCAAAGTTTAATTTGTTTTCATCCTCTCTACAACGGACAATAAATATATGTGTTGGTCCCAAACGATTCCGTCATAGAGAGCTGTTTTATACCGTATTCAAATTATTCTGACCGTTTCGTCGGCCCGTGTGCCCTTTGCAATTTAGGACTTGGCGATTCAGCGACGTTTCCGTTAATTTTTTTTTTTTTTTTTTTTCCGAAAGCATAATATCTAAAACTTTGCACACGGTATTCTATACGTTTCGTCCGGTTTATTAATTGGTACCTATACTGTTGCAGTGCAGTGTTCGAATGCAGGAAAATGGCCGATATAAATTGTACGCAAATTGATTCGAAATTATCATTGAAACAAAACGTGCGCGATATTTTTTTAAACAAAAAAAACCTTATTACGTAAATCGCTATTCTCAAGACAACAATATTGTGATTTTTGAAAATTACAAACGTGCAATTTGTGTTGCCGTTACGGTTTTTTATGGCACAAGTGTTACGGTCGGGCAATGATAATAATAATAATTTATAATTATATATATCAAGACTATATTTTGTTTGTTTGACAAACTATTCGAGTGCGATATACGCATAATAACGGTGTATAATACCTGTGATTTCTCCACAAAACGTCGAGAGTACACCGCGTGCACGTGTACTGCGTGTAGTACTCCCTGTGGGAACTTCCGCGCGCGGACTAAACATTTTCGTTCCTACAGCGCACCGGTTGAAATGAAAGCCGCACCGCTTTGCGCGTTACGCGTTCGCGTGTTACTGCACGCCACCATTTTATTTGCCCTTAAACGCGCGACATTTCGCGGGCCCCGTCGAGCGAGCGGCCGAATTCAGTTGCGAGATTCAGCCGATGCGTACAACAATGATAAACAAAAAAAACAAAAAAAAAAAAACAAAAAACTATTATACATTACACAGAGGTGCCCGCACGCGGGTTTTTTTTTACCGTGTGTCCGGACGAATCGCCGGCCCTCCCCGAAACAAAACGATAAAACCGTACACGCCGTCGTAGTTACAATTGCAATAAGGCTATGTTATTCTAAATGTCACATCACGCGTATACACTGCAATAATCTGCACATTTCATATAGGTATGACGCTTGCGAACATCGGCCGTGTTATTCGTCCATATTGCGCACTGGACTTTTTTTTTTTTTTTTTTTTTTTTTTTTTTTATTATTATTTTTTTGTTATTTCCGTCAAGTATATATTACAGGCGTACGACATTCGTGTGTTACGGTAACACCGTGACGGACGCATCGGGAGGATGTGAATGTTCGATTATAAACACGGTTTTGTAAAAGCACGTTCCATGTATTATATTATATTGTTATATATATATATATATTTTTTTTTTTTTTTCCTTAAAACCATACACATTTATGTAATAATATAATAGACATAATATAATATATCGTTATGTATAATAAAAACGTAATAATAATAATAATAATAAAAATAATAATAATAATAATAATAATAATAATAATAAATAAAAGATATTGTTTTATATACACGCGCGAATTATGATGTGTGTGTGTGTACGTGTGTGTGTGTGTGTGTATACATATGTATATATATATATATATATATATATAGGATACGGCCGTGACGATGCGAGTCACAAAAATTAATAACGATGATGATATTATACATCGGCGAAAAACGATTTGGAAAAAAAAATACAAAGTATACATTAATAATTACTTTTCCGGCGGCGGCGTTGTTACGAAAAAGAAAAAAAAAAAAAAATAAATATATTTTTAAACACAATACGATCGTTATTGTTGTGCATTACATTTTATTACGAAGAACTTATTTTTATAGTATAAATATACGATATATTTATACTAGAAATATATAGTTTATTTTTTATTAGACCACTACACAATGGATAATAATATTTATTATTTACCGACGAATAATATTTTACAACGGCGGCGTTGACGGTCGTAATATATATATATATATAGGTATATAGGTATATATAGGTATATATAGGTATATATATATATATAGGTATAGTCACATCACAAATGTATTATTATATAGTCGCATTACACTGCGCGTACAATATGAACAGTTACGGGATTCGTATTATTTTATATTGTGTCATTGATAATTAACAAGACCGCTACGCGTTTTTAGGTACATATAAACATTAAATAAATAAATAATAAAATATACGCGTTTATATATTGTGTACATCGTCGATTTGTCATAATTACAATGTTATACAAATGTAATAAACACATAAACATATGCCAGCTGTACAACATATAAACGCGTAAAAAATAATGCACGAGGAGAGTGGATATTTAGGGGCGAGAAAAAACGCGAAACAATTATAATATGATATAATTATATTCAATCGTAATATAATTATATTATGTTATAATGTATATAAATATACTTACGGGACAGTCGCGTAACACTCGTGTTGTTCACATCGCGCGTCGCGTTATTATTATTATATTACGATATACACGTATAGGTTATTGTTAACAATAATTGTAACAAATTGTACGTTTTTAATAAATCAAATTAAAAATTAAAATAAAACAACTATTTATATATATATATAATATGCATATATACACGAATAATATTATATTATATATATTTAATTGTACAAAAGTCGTTTTGTATTTTTTTTTTTATTTTTTTTTTTTTTTTTTTTTTTTTTTTTTTTTTTTTTTTTTTCTATTTTTTTTTTTTTTTTTTTAACGCGTACATCACATTACTATATCGTTATATATTATTATTATTATTATTATTATTATTATTATTATTATTATCACCATCGTATATCGTATAAATATAATAATATATACCTGTAAATCATCACACACACGTATATAAAAATAATAATAATAATAATAATAATAATAATAATAATAATAGTAAATATAAGTCTAAAACGAAAAATTACGATATCAAACACGTAAGTATAATAATATATAGGTATATGACGGTACCTAAATATAATATATATATATATATATATATAGGTACTCGAGAGATTACTTGAAAAACAACAAAAAAAAAAAAATTATTACACATTCGTTACGCATGCGCATAAGCGACCCGAATAATATCAATATAATTATTATAATAGATAGATATAATATAGTTATAATTGAAATAATAATAGATAATAATAATAATAATAATATATAATATATACCGCCCGAAAAGCAGCGTTTCAGCTCTGGGTGTGTGTGTGTGTGTGTGTGTGTGTCTGGTGTGTCTGTGTGTGTTTTGTGTGCGTTATTGCATCGCGTTCACCGGCGGTCCCGCGAGCCGTTTTCAAACGAGCGGCGGGTATTGGTGCTGGTGGTGCTGTTGATGATGGTGGTGATGTCACAAAGGTGACGACGACCCGGCGGCGGCGGCGGTCGACACGGACGACCCTGTTGAATGCGGCCCGCCGGACGCTGCGGCGGCGGTGGCGACAGCGGCTGCGGCCGCGGCCGCGTGGTATAGGGCCTGCTGGTGATGCGGGTGTCCGTGGTGATGCGGATGGTGCGGGTGAGCGTGCGGATGATAGTAGTCGTTGTATCCGGCCGTGGTGCCGTACTGCGAGGCGGCCGCCATCTCGTACATTTTCTCGGCGGCGGACGCGGCGGACGTGGACGAGGCGGTGGCCGCGGCCGACGGCGAGGGTTTGTCCGCGGCCGTGACGGACGCGGCCGGCGGCGGAGGTAACAGCCGCGTTATGGAGAACGGATGGTTGGACGCGGCGAATTCGGCGGCGGCCGCGGCCGCGGCCGCTGCCGCCGAAGATTTCAAGTGTTGCTGCAGTTGGAGTTGCTGTTGATGGCTGTGGTGTTGCTGCTGATGGTGCTGTTGTTGCTGTTGATGGTTGTGGTGCGCCGCGGCCGCGGCCACGGTGTAAATGTCTACCGGACTGTGTTGCTGGTGGTGCTGTTGCTGCTGGTGATGGGGCTGCTGTTGGTGTTGTTGTTGCGTATGGTGTTGCAACAGCGAACCCACCAACATGGAAGACGACGAGTCGTCGTCGCCGGCCCCGTGCTGTTGCATGTGGTGATGCATATGGTGCACGTGATCGTGATCACTGTCGTGATGGTTTCCGTTGTTGTGATTGTTTTGGTGTTCGTGCGTGTGATGGTGGTGCAACAACACGTGGTGTTTACCGTGTTGCTGTTGCTGTTGGTGCTGTTGATGTTGCTGGTGCATGGCGCCGCTGAATCCTAAATCGGCGACCGCGGCCGATGACATGAGCCCTCCGCCGCTCGCGCTCAGCTTCTGGTTGTGGTGGTGTTGGAGCTGTAAGAGATGATGGTGATGGTCCACGGCCGCCGCGGCGAGTACGGATGAAGACGACGCCGACGACGGTGGCACCGACGACGACGTTTTTTTGTCTAGAACCATGTCCAAGTGATGCTGCTGGTGGTGATGGCTACCGAACTGGTGTTGACCGGTGAGCTGGTGTTGGCTGCCGCCTCCACCGCCTCCGTGCAACATGGGCGACGAACTCTTCGAATGGTTCTGGCCGCCGTGGTGCTGATGATGATGACCGCCATCGCCGTGTTGCCGGATCGACGCGACGTCTTTTTTGTCGTCTTTAAAACGCTTTTGCCGGCGCAGATAACAACCGTTCTCGAACATGTTGCCCGAGTCCGGGTGCAGAGTCCAAAACGAGCCCTTACCCGGTTTGTCGGGCGTGCGGGGCACTTTGACGAAACAGTCGTTGAACGATAGCGAGTGTCTGATCGAGTTTTGCCACCGCTGTTGGTTTTGCCGGTAGAACGGAAACAGGTCCATTATGAACTGATAAATCTCGGAGAGCGTGAGCATTTTGACGGGCGAGTTTTGTATGGCCATCGTGATGAGCGATATGTACGAGTACGGCGGTTTGGCGTGCGTGTAATTTCGGCGGTACGTCTTGTCGGCGCGGACCCGCTGCAAGGCGGCGGCGTTGGCGGCTCCGGTCGGATCTCCCCCGGCGCTGGCGGCCGCGGCCGCGGCGGCCACGGCGGCGGCCGAAGCGTTCAGGCCGTACATGGCCGCGGCGGCGGACGCGTTCATGCCGCCGTACAGTTGCTGTTGCATGTTGGCCGCGGCCGACGCGCTGCTACCGAAAACGAGCTGCTGTTGCTGTTGCTGCTGTTGCTGTTGCTGTTGCTGATGATGCGGAGGCGGCGAGCACAGGGACGGCGTCGAAGACGGTCCGCCGCCGCCGGTAGCCGACGAGTTTCCGCCGTACATGGCGTTGGCGGCGGCTGCTGCGGCCGCGGCCGCGGCCGCCGCGGTCGCAGTGTCCGAATACAACAGTTTTTGGGACGATAGCATTGTCATAATTGGCGCGTTTGTTTTTAATACGGTCGCTCGTTTCTATTGTACGGTATGATAATATTATACGAAATATGCCTCTACCTGTAACCGTTCGAAAACACTTCGAAAATAACGGTGGCGTCGAACGAAAACTACGCGTGTACCGTCAATGTTGGCGACTGCTGCTGCTGCTGCTGTGCGACGGTGACGACGACGACGAGGACGGCGACGGCGACGATGCCGGTAACCGCGGCACGGCGCTAACGGACATAGTTGCCGGCGGATACAGAATCCGAATGCGCGACGGTTCCGCCGTTTTTCCGCGTGTTCTGCAGCGCGCGATGACAATTTTATAACAATTACAACCGGGACGAAATTGCGTTACCGCGGACGCACGGCTATACGGCACGCGTTTATCGGCGGCGACGACAACGGTAACGCGTGTGCTTTCGACTCGGAACGCGAATGCGGACGACGGGCCGCGGACCGGACGTACCTACGTGTACGGTGTATACGTACTGTTGAAATAATAATATATTGTATACACTGTACTCGGGTACGTATATGTGTGAGTGAGTGCGTGTGTGTGTGTGCGCGCGCCGCGGACGTCTATGTGCGTACGCGTTTCTGTGCGTATTGTTCGTTCGGACAAGGCTGATCGCGGCGAACTACTGCCGTCGTTAAAAACCGACTGAACGAGAGTGTGGTGCCCCGCCGCCGCCGCCCCGGGTCCGGTCCCGATACACGGGCGCGCACACACGCGCGTCGTATACGCTGGCGCGTTTTGCGGTGGGGCGCGAAAGGAGGTGGGGCCCGCCGCCGTCAACAGATGTATTTTACACTCGTTCGCGTCCGTGTGCGGGCGCGTCGGCTCGCGCGATTGTGCGGATCGCCCGCCCGCCCGTCCGTACAGCTGCGGTGGCGCCCCGGTCGCCGGCGTTAGCGGAGCGGCGGTGCCGGGACAAAGCGCCCGCCGCGCATTGGACGGCGCGGCGGCGGACGGCGGGGTCGCGGGTCCGGGCCCGCCTACCGAGCCTCCTGGGCCTCGGTCGCCATGGACACGGCCAACCGGCGTCGTTCCCGTACCGCCGTACGCGAGCGCCGGCGGTCCCCCCACTCGCCGGCGTTCGCGCCGCAACGATTTTCCGCCGTTGACGGTTTAGGTTTTTTTTTTTTTTTTTACTCGGTCGTTTTTTTCCCACATCAGTCACGTCGCCGACGGCACACGCATCGCGGCCGCGCCATTGCACAGCGCCTGCCGTGTAATTCAAGAACCGTTGAAGACGCGTTATAATGCCATAGCGGAAGTATTATTCAAACGACGACGCGCGCGCGCGCGTTCTTACGCGTATTTCGTTGTACACACTCTCGTTTATTTTTCATGCATACAGTTTAACGTCACCGCGATTCATTCAATTATTATCGTAATACCGCGCGGCGTGTGTTTCATCGCGCGTACATATTAAAACATGCTATAATATTATAGTGTACACGATAGTAACGACACGACGCCACTGCAATACAGTAAAACACAGTTTTATAGTTACGGTTTAGGCATATAAAACGCGTGCGGTGTAACGCGCGGTGTTCTGGTCTAGTAGAATTACCCGTCGCCGCGGCTGCAGTTGGCCCGACGGAGTAGTAACAATTTTCGTCAAGACCACCATCAGTACGAGTTTCTCGTATTTATATGTATACATACACTGTTATCAGGTAATATACCTCAACCACCTCATTGTGACCTATAGGTCATACCTGTACGGTTGCTAATAATAATAATTGCGGGCGGGCCGATACGTGAAAACCGAAACTCGTATTTTCGGAGAAAAATGTCTCTAATTGTCTCTGGAATATGAAAAAGTTTTTTTTTTTTTTTTTTTTTTTAACGGGTTTTCATTCGATAATTTCAATGTATTACCATACTCGCGTTGTATAGTTTTTCGATTTCTATTATCGAATATCGGTTTTATATATAAATATTTTTACATACCATGTATACCTATCGCAGAGTATAATCGGATATCGGTAAACGTACACATCGGCCCGTCCCTATGCATAGTACCCCGTACGGTATGCGCACGTTTTCCCATCCGTTTCGTAAAATTCTCAATTCCTCGGTGCATTATACGAGTATTTGTGTATACTAACTATATATGTATGTATGTATGTATGAAAAACCGTGTCAATCGATCGAAATAGGTCGCACATTGCCATATTATATATAATCAATTAAAAATATTCAACATTTTAAATTTCGTGACGGATATCTAAATAATTTGTCGATTATATTCAACACGATTATTGTTTATTGCAGTGCGATTCATTTGAGACGTCCTACCTGCGAAATACCGTCAAAATCTGTCGAAAAATGAGTTGTATAGGCCTAGCTGTGACTGCGATCGACAGATCCGACTGGCCAAAATGACAAAATTAGTTTTCTTTTTAGGTGTGGGGGTAGGGGGGGGGAGGTTAAATTACTGCAATACCTTCTTCGGGGCGGCCTCGTTATAGCGCAAAATCCACGGTCGTCATTACGTACCTATAGGTAGGTAATATAATAATTATTAATAGTTATTATTTTAAACAACGCATTGTCTTATAATGTGGATTTTACCTTCTTGTATAATATATGCCTCCGAGGCTCCGACCACCTTTTACGACCTATAACCGATTTTGGTTGTGACACCGCAGGCCCTGAAATATCATTCTCGTCTTTGTTTTAACATTATATATAGGCAGCTGTTATCGTAACATTTCAGGCCCTAAACAAGATAAGTGTAGAATATGACGGCTTACGCGTATGACTTAATACGAGTACCATAATATGATATATAGGTATATTATGGCTATAGAAATATTGATATCTATATTGCGTTATCGAAATGTACGGTGACGATTCGCTGCAGTCTGTACAGTCGAAATGATTACGACAGGCTACGATGTTATTCAATAAGCTATTTGTGATCGCGGTCTTATGGTTTTTGTTCGTGCAGCAGATCCGCGTGTTGTCGGGCCGGCACCACCACCGTCAAGTGAGCTAAATGTGTAAGCCCTATTATTATAATAAATAACTGGTATCTATATGCATGTATGTGTATTATACACACACTTAAAGAGATTACTTAAACCGTATGCACGGCCGTAGTTATATCCGCATCGTGATATATATGTATATACGTATAGTAATTCGCATTGTACTACGAGTAGGTATAAAAATATTATAATCTACACGATATTGTATTCGTATTATATTGTAGCGCATAATGTAGGCATTGTTTTTATATTTAACAATTAACGCGCGATCGCGCCATTGTCTTTTGGTAAATAATTTACTATATATTCTGGGTCGGGCCGACCCGATGTACTCTAGACCAGCAATAGCCGGTGAGACCGTATTGCAATGTATGCGAGGCGCCGTTTTCGATACACGCAAAGCAGCCCATTTCTTTTTACATTGTATATTTTTTTTTTTAATTAGCGTAAAGAAAATGTACGACGTTTAACGCGAAGTACAACATAGCGCGATTTCCTCAGAAGAGGTTAATTTAAGTCAATTTGATTTCTGTTTTTTTTTTTTTTTAACCATTATGGAATCGGTTAAGCTTTATTTTAAAATCGTTTTTAATTTGTTACCCCTACTCCATACACTTTAAATATAAGTATACACTTTTCTTTTTAGAACAAAAACACTTATTTTTGAACACATATTTTAATAGAAAATATTTTTTTTAGAACTTTTAATATGCATAACACTATATATAGCTATATAATATCAAATTTACTGTTTATAATGAGTTATAACCGTTTAATGTTTAGACTGAGGTAGTATAGAGTGCAACCATGCAATTTATTACCCTCCCCTACTCCTCCAGTCAAAACCTATACCTATTTATGGTATATGGAGTAGGGGCAAAAAATTTAAAACGGTTTTAAAATAAAGCTTTAACCGATACCATAATGATTAAAAAAAAAAAAAACAGAAACCAAATTCACTTAAAATCCTCTGAGAAAATTGCTGGTATATGATCACCCTATTTATATTATACTATAGTATATTACGAGTATAATATGTTATTTGTAATATATTAACTGTTCCGTTCAGCTTTTCCCATGCACTGCAGTATTAAACGGTCCAGTGTTTTCTGAGGTTTGCCATTACCGTAAATACATTGAATTTCACATTTAACGCGTGGAATGCATAGTTCTTATCTTATCAAAACTGTTTTACCATCCGCAAACATACATATAAAAATATTCGATTTTCGTGGGCCGAAATGAAATTCATGCGTGCGTGACCCGCCTTGTAGTATCAGCTTTTATGGGTTGAAAAACAAAGCTACAAACCCTCCATGAGTCTGAAGGAATATATATAGCATATGCGCAAAATCGATACCAATTATTGGGTCGGTTGTTTTTGAGCTTGTTGATCACGAACGAACGAACGAACAAACCAACGTTTATTATTATTATGTAGCAATAATGTATTATTTCGCATATGACGTAAAAAAAAAAAAATAACAAGCAGCAATCTCAATCTAACAATAGTCATAAATATGTACTAACTGTAATTATATGTAATACAAATTTATATTTTATAATTACTACGACAATTATTGATCGATTCTGAGCGTTTAGAAAACTGTACATATTGAGTATATATTGAAATGTATATACTCATATTTTCTTAAATTTAAGCCATTTCCGCAGTAAAATTCAAAAATAATAAAAGTTGATATAATACTGGCTCTCGGGTATTATAGACCACTGTTTTATATGTGTATATAGTTGGAAACATAAAATTTTTAAGTCAGTTTATAGTTTATACGCAACGATAAACTATTAAAAACAAAAAAAAAACGATTCTGAGCGAAGAAGTATAAATTATAATAGCAGCTATAGCAGTATTATTGGTTGTTTTTGACCAGTGCGTAGCCAAGGTAACTTAGAAATGAAAACAAAAATAAAAACAGATGTATCGATATTTTGTTGTTAGTTTTTTGAATTTCACGTTGGTTTCCAGTTTTGTTCTCTAGTTCAGCGTTTCTCAAATTGTGAGTCACGACCCACTGGTGAGTCCCGAGTCAATTATTGATGCGTCGCAAAAATTGTTTTGAATTTTAAAGATTTCAAGAAATTTAATTTTTCTAAGCGGAGCGAGACATGTATTGGTTTCATAACGATGTTTATTTTTTTTATTTGTAAACAACTTTTCTATCAGCAATATTTTGCTAAGATTTTCACACCGTAGCAGTTTTTCTGAAAGGAAATCCGACTGGTGTGGTACTTTAGGGAGGTCGCCTTTTGATTTTAGTTGAAAGATATAGATTACGCATAATTAATAGTAGTTATTTAATGTTGATTGCAAACGCACCGCAAATAAACAATCGTGTTTTGTTATGAAATTAGAACTCGCAATAAATTTTTTTGTGCGTGATAAAATAATAACGCTCGTGAGTATAATGCAAATAGATAATATTATAGGTTATCTATTCTACCTATAATTATTACAAATTAAATTATAATACAAATTAATTTATAATATTTAAATACTAAACAATTAATGTATATTTCTGTATTGTGTTTTAATTAAGCAGATATACAATTTATTTGCAAATTATGAAACTGGATTGAAAAATAACTCTTTTATAAATACATACAAAATCAATATAATCACATTTGTATACAATTTAAAAATACTTAAATTGATGTATGGTGTTTATTTTACTATATATTTTACTCTGACAATATATTTACTTTTTAACCTTATATATTTATCGTTTTCATTTTCAATATTTATTTTCATGGATAAATCATTTAAAACAATTTTTTTGAAAAGCTTATCAGTTAGATTAAAATGTATAGTTGATAATGTACGGTTTTCTAATTCTTTTTCGCTTATTACAGAACATTGTGATTCTATTGGGTCGACTATAAATATTTTTTGTTCTTCAATAATCTTATTAACAATTATTGGAAAAAAATATCTAGAATATTTAATGGAGAATTTTATTTCTTGCAAGTAATTTTCATATTTGAAACAACTGAAACTGTCTAATAGATCATGCATTTTAACAAACATAGGACAAACATCAATAAATAATAAACATCAACATAATGTTCCTCCTAAACAATTAAAGAACTATTTTTAAGGAACAACTATATGTCATCACGGTAATGTGAATTAGCAATGTTTTTGTTGGAACACAATTTCAACATAGCGGCAATGATTTGCAATGATTTTGTCATTCATTGCAGATTGCAGGGTCTTCATTACACACAAAATTAAAAAAAACGTACAAGATTTCTGCTGCAATAGTTTAGTACAATAATATAGGTACCTAAATAATTATCGTGTACAGTGTATTGTGAACAATATTTTACTAACATAATAGAAGCTGGTAAATGGTTTCCATGTTTAATTTATACAAAAACAGTAACTATACGGCACGTATTTTATAGTGTACTTACAAACGCACACACGCACACACACAGCATGTACCTAATATCCGCGTTAAGTAAACCAGTAAACGAGCGGTATTTATAGGATTACATATTATTATAGATAGTACGGAATGCGTGAGGGATGGGGAAGCAACCCTACATAACCGCATTCAGTTGGCTCCCCTATTCAAATTCATATTTTATTTAGCGTATAATTTGATTATCATACATATATTGGTATACAATATAATATACGATGTTATCAGGGCTCGGAGTTTTTAGTACTTAAAATCCACAAAAAAGCCTCGAAAAAAGCGCTTAAAGATATTTAAAAAAGCATAAAACGTTAGAGGGGTTAAATGTCCCCTTTCTAATGGCTCTAACTTATAATAAATACAATTTCTAACATTAGAAAAATGTTAATTTATACAAGTTTGTAGAGCCGTTAGATGGAAATCTTTTAAAACTCTACAATTTTTGCTTTTTTTTAAATATTTTTTAGGGCTTTTAATGTTTTTAAGCGATTTTTTTGTGAATTTAAAGTGCTAATAATCCTTAGCACCAGCTGGTTATATTATGTATTATTTTCTCATTTTATACAGCGTGCATTATAGTATTATAATGCTATATGATTTAATCATATTTTTTTTCTTTATAATTATACTTAATCCATATAATACGACTGTTATAATTATATTAACTGCTGATATGATATATGGTTATATATTATAATTGTTATCGTTTTGCTACCGATCTATTAAGACATCTGCATATTATATTGAAACTATCGCCCATAATCAAGTACCAATACACAGTATATTTTAAAATAACAAATAATATACCTACATACTTATAACCTATTACTTAATAACTAACGTGTCGTACGATAAAACCTACGCAAATACGGATATACAGTATAAGATACTCATTGTAATAATAAGTATATAAGTATTAAATAAGATGATAAATCGCACGATGTAAGTATGATTGTTATATTACAAACATTTTATATTTTATTGCAAATAAAATTGCATAGAAAAAGAGGGGAACCTTGAATATTTGCGGAACGAACATATAATGTATATTTATTTCATTATTTATATAATATAAATTAGGTATACCTATACACAATCACTATATGAGATCAGTCAATTTTAGTTTATATAGAAGTGCAATATATAAATATATTTGATATAGTTTGATACGTAAAAAAGCTATCCTAGGATAATGAGGACGGGTGCAGCCACTGTTGTTGTTGAGAAGTTGGGAAGGTAGGATATAGAAGAGAAATTACTATAATTGCTTATTAAAAACGATTCTGAGCCGATTTCAGTTTATAATTTTGCTTTTTCAACAATACAATATATGGTATTATGTCATATTATGGTAAAATGATAAAAACAATGTGCGTTTACATGACAACAATGATTGTTTAAAAAATATTAAAATAATAAAACCTCAATAATAACAAAAAATAAATAAAAACGGTTTCCACTGATAACCTTATTTCAAATCGTTCAATCTTTTTTAACCTAAAGAACCAGGTTTTCCTATTTATCTCGAATACTAATGGAAATTTCAAAAAAATACCTCTTTTCCAGAGAACACCATCCAGAGAACATTTCCTTTCAGAAAAGGCTTTTTGGTAGAAAAAAATGTTTGCATAAAAAAAAAAATATAATAACAAATATCATTGTAAAACTAATACATTCATCGCTCCGCTCAGAATCTAAAAACAAAATTAATTATTCATAATATGCGTATGCAATTCATATACCCTAACAGCACGAGGATGTATATATGGGCTGTAAATTAGATCCCTACAATCATCCTGTATGTATCCTATGATTTTAGTAAAACCATGCGCTATATATCCCAGGACTTCCCAAAGCATCCATAGAACATCCTTCAATGATCCTCATGTCCAAAATTTTGCTTATAAAAACCTTCGGAATGTCCCACATAGGATTAAGAATATTGATTCTCATCGCATCCTATTCGTAAACTATAAATATCCAGCTAGTAACCTGGGTGCTTCCTATATATATCCAGTTAATTGCCTGAGTTAGTCCCAAGTATTTTCATTAAATTCATAGAATACAATAAAATTTAAATTATTCGTCTATAATTGAAAATATAGTTCACATAATGTATTTTATAACAGAATAATTTTTAGGTTTTCAATAAAATAAAATAAATCAATTAATAGAAAAAAAACAACACAAGAGCTTTATTAATTGAAATGTTACAAAACAATTATTATTTATCGCGTATTTTTAATTTATTTGTTTTAAAACGATTTCAAAATTCATCATTTGGCATATCGTTAAAGCGTTCTGAGGTAAGCCTGATTTACTATTATGTTGCTTCTTTTTTTTCGCACATTCGTAGTCGCAATCTATATCAGTTTCTTTTTCTGCTCTCTTCATATCAAATTTGCAATTATCAAATTGATCTATGAAACATAATTAAATATTTTATTTCATATTATTTATGCAATTTTTTTGTTATTATTAAAAAGTATTTTTATATATGAATGAGTCAATAATAGATATAATTCGACTATAATATATTTACATAACCTAGAAAAAAAAATTACTTATTGTAGTTTTTTTGTAATTTGTACGAAATTAATTTGTTATTAATTCATTTTATTTTATAATACCTATATAAAATAGTATTATATATTTATATACAATGTAGTGATTGCACCCGTCCTCATAATCCTAGGACGTTTTTTTTCAATTACTTATTTTATTTGTCGCATGTAATTTTCAAATCAAAACGAACTAATACTATCCAAACGTCCGTGTAATTCTACATCATTAGCAATATTAATCCAGTATATTATGAGAGATATAGAGTGTTGGCCATAAATAATATTGAAATAAGTAACAAAATATTTCAATAATTCTCTAGCACAATTCAATGTTTCACAAAACTGTTATAGCTACATGTTATGATAAAAAATTAAGGTATATTTTAGATAATAAAAATGGTTTTAAAACAACTGCAGGTCCCGTATACATTAAGAATTGTCTAAAATCAATATCTTTCCATACTTTAAAGTTTATTAAAAACTTATTTTTTACTAAAACCAGTCAAATTCAAATTTGTTTAATTATTTAATTAATTATTAATTTACTCACATTTTACTGAGGGGGGAGGCAAACAAAATTCTAGGGACATTCAATACATTCAGGGATATTCGTAATTGCTATGCAAATAAAGCCGACGACCGTGGTCTTCCTTTGCCTTTTGAACCCGTTTGCCTCCTTTTATTTCCGGTTTTTTCCATTTGTTGATTAAAATCATAGGAAAATCGAAAAAATTACCTTCCTAAAAGTACCTCCCCAGTCAGATTTTCTTTTAGAAAAGTTGAATAAAAAATACAATAAAAAATCGGAGCAAGATTTCTGGTAGAAAAGTTACGCACAGATAAAAAAAAAAAGAATAAACATCTTTTTAAAGCCATTATAAGCCTCTTCCCTCCACTCAGAATCTAAAAACTCAATTCCAATCTACCATATATAAATATTAAAATGAGAATCTTTGATGCCAATTATATCGGAAACCGCATTCATCCGATAGTCACGATTTTTTTTTTTTAATCAAAAGAGAAATTATATAGATATGGTATTATAATAATAATAATAATAATAATAATAATAATAATAATTTTAATTTTGAATGGTCAACAAAATTAAAATTGGCAACTCTGGGTGGGATATAACTGGTATAATGGTATATATATAAAATGGCTATCTTGGATTTTCGATAAATGATTTTTTTTATTTTTCGTTTTAATAAAAATATAAAATAGAGGAATACTAAAACGCAGGATCTAGAAACTATTTTATTACAAGAATAAAAAACTTAAAAATATTTAATAGAGCACAAATTATTTCCGGTGTCAAATCTTTATATTACAAATTCGTATTATATATTTGGTTTTAGGGAAGAAAAGATTAAGGATAATTTTGTGTAGTTTTCAATACAATAGCAAATATAATTTTGAAAATTACTAAATTGCATGATATATTATTATATGGCATGCCTTTTTTTCACCAAAAAGTACATTATAATAATTAATATATAGTAACTTGAAACATTTGAAACAAGAGTAAAAATTATAAAAGACACAATTATAAATAAAATAATTTCAAAAATTAACTTAAGCTTTTCTTGCTCGGAGATCAAAAAAAAATATATATATATTATAATTAAACACTTGAAAAATCAATGGTACAATAATAATGTCACTATGAACACGCGTTATACAACATATTTATCAGGGAAAAAAAAAATTCACCTTCAAATATATTTGCTATCTAATGGCATTTCATTATATAAATATAATTCCTGTATTATAAATCCGCTACTGCAAAAAACCAATGTCAGTATATTAAATATTGTAATAGTGTTACGGGTATGTGTATATTAGGTATTTATTTAATATTTTAATATGATGGCAAATGTTTGTATATAGATAAAATTGAACACGGAGTATGATATAGGTACTCGAAAGAGATTATTTTTCGTAATTGCCTATAGGTATATAGGTACCTATAATCACACAGTTCGACGTCCTACAGAGAACTTCGAAGAACTCCAAAAAAAAAAAAAAAATTATAATAATAATAATCTAAATAAATAATTCCTGCAAACATAATTGTGTATACATATAATACTATAATATCTTGATACTAAGTAATTGCAGTATATAATATCAGAAAATTGATTTACAAATATATAAAACATAGCTTAGCTGTGCAATTTATTGTCGCTCTCAGCACCTATTATAAATCTTTAAATAAATATATACATAGGTACTGCACCTACATATTTGCAGTTTTCACTTGTTCTTGTCACGGTGTCAGTTTTAATAGCATACCTAATTTATACTTTTGATATGTACTCGTATATATTTATGTATATATGTGTACGCTAACTGGATTACCCGGCTTCCGCTGTGAACAGTTTTGTAACTCGATTTTATATTCTGAGTGGAACGAAGAAGCTTATAGTTTTACATAGATGTTTATTTATTAATTTTTATTTTTTTTTTTATCTGTGCGCAACTTTTATGCTGGAAGACTTGCTCAGATTTTTAAATTATAGGTATTAGTAAATTGTATTACGGTTTTTTTTTTTTTTTTTTTGATAGCAATTTTTCTGAAAAGAAAATTTACTGAGAAGGTACTTTAGAGAGGTCATTTTCGATTTTCCTAAATGATTTCCAGCAAATGTAAAAAACCGGGATAAAACATGGCAAAACCAGGAAAAACTTGGGGAAAATGGGAAAATTTGGTACAACATTAAACAAATATTATTAAAGAAAATATAATAAAATCTGTTTAATTATTTTACTATAAAACGACATATATTGTTAACAAAGTATCATTATAAACTGAACTCTGCTCAGAATCGTTTTTTTTTTGTAAGCATTGTTTTAATGTTGTTTACAGGTTAGATTAGGATACATTAAATTATCCATAACAGTGGCTTCACCCGTTCCCATTATACGGATATAATAACTATACTTTCTTCTTACTTACTTCTTTAATATCAATTATTTACCAAACAAAATAATTAAACTGTACAGTTCTGTGGGTATTTTTCGGTCTACTCTCAATAAATTTATAATGAAATAACGAAATTTAGTCGAAAAGTGGAACACACAAACAATATACAATAAACTATATTGTGTATATACATATGTAACTGTCAACAACCCATCCTAACGCCACTACATTAAGATAGTATAATAATGTACCTATACTATTATAATTTTTTTTATATATAAATTAACAGAAATCCATATTACAATTTATATATTTTGGACTTGTGGGCTTATAGCTGTAACTGTAACTGTCCTGACTCTACATTGCCCGTGTGTTGTAACAACCTAACCTATATAAACCAATCAGGAACACTCATATACGTTAAGAAATAACTTTTCAATTTTTATACTTTTTACCCTTTTTAACATTCTTAGGTGTTAAATTTTGAAAAATATTTTCTTAGCGGATCCCTACATCATAAAACGAAACTACTGACCAAATTTCATATTCATAACTTCAGCGGTTCCGACTAAACGATAATGAATCAGTCAGTCAGTTAGGACTACTGTATGTTATTTTTATATATAAATAAACTTTGCATAACTAACAGGCTAAAGAAAAAATAGACGCGTTTGAGAAATTCAATAAAATGTGTTCACCTACTCAGGGCAAATAACTTGATTTCTAACGAACTTAGCAAGTATAGCGAGAATAACGTTAAGGGGCTAATAAATATGGTACGGCCATTCGATCTCTATGAATATTTTATAATCGGGCACTCCTCTGAGGGAGTTAAATAACAAACAACAAAGTAAATTAGTTTAGGGATTCCAGATTTGTTTATCTTAAATACTGAGCATTTCAAATCATAATTAAAACTGGCAGATGGTACAACAAACAATAGAGGGGAGAGGGTGATAAAACTAGGCCAAAAATAGTCTGTAACTCAAAAGTTATCCAATCAAATTGACTAATTTATTTTCAGATAATTTTTTTATACCTAAAATAACGTTGATACCCAAATGGCATGCATTAAAATAGTTAAAAATTGAATTAGTTACTTCGTAATTTGTCTAAAGAGATATTATACTAAAGATTCGTGATATCATACGGCAGCTATTAGCGGCTGCTGCTAGCCGTGCTAATGCTAGCCGATGTAGTAAACAAAGAAACGAAAAAGTTTTTATCTTATTAATAATTATAATGATAAATCTATATTTATTTAATGTAAATATATTTTGAAGATATAACTATTTGACATACCTAGATATAATTCTCAATAGACTATAAATATTATAAAGCATGAACTACGAATGTATAAATATAAGAACTACGAGTATGTACAATAATTCGAGATAGCGGATGTCATTTTATTGATAATATCAATTAATTCATTAATTATATCACCAATACTGTATTGTATTAATATAAGAGCTCAACATCATGATGCAACATCGTGTCGTTTACTTGTTAAATTTACAAAAAAACTAAACTAAAGACACCCTGTATATGTAACCTAGGATATTTCGGCAAAGCCGTTTCAAGAAGTAAGTTATTTCGGCGCGAATTTTAATTTGACAAATGTGTACTAGGTACCTATTTTACAAGTTGTCACTATCATTCGTTATTAAATTTAACTTAATAAAATAATATAAACAATACTTTACAAAGAAAGTATAAATATTGAAAAATATTTCAAATATAATCACAATTTTAAATAATATTGTATATCATCATCCATAATTAAAATAACAGTGTGGATTTTATGGTGCCAACTGCGAAAATCGTGGAATAGAATGTTGATAAGTACCAAATAATCGTAAAACTAAATTTGCGAGAGGTCAAATCGTTTACGGCCGGGTCATTATCGAACAATACCTACCCATATATGATAAGGTCAATAAGAGTCCGAAAAACGATTATATTTATGAATACCTATACGCATATTATTTAAATACTCTACTAACTATATATAATAAAAATAATAATAACCGTTGTTCTGGATTCCAGAGTCTAGAAAGGTAATCAAAAAAGACCATATGACTGTATAGTGATGCCTTTAAAAACAACAGAATATTCTACAAAATTAAAGTCTTATTTGATACTATACGTCATTTAAATACAATCATTCTTTCACAAAGTATTCAAAAAAAATGTTTTGGCAATTTAAGAAACAATAAGCAGCTCTAAAATGTTACATTAGGTACCAACTATTATATTTGTCACCCATATTTTTGGGGGTGAAACGACTACTTATTTTTGATTTTAAAATGGCAACCAATATTTAAAAATTCCTTAGGTGGATGAAATGTTATAGTTTAAATACATGTTGATATTGATATTTTTGATTTTCGTCAACTCGTTAGTGAGAAATTCAACTTTTAAGTTTAAGTAAGGGGTGAGTAGTGGAACATTATATCCAAACGCTGTACACCATGCCACCTGCAAACAAATTAATTTTATTTATTTTTCTAATTTATTTTAGTAATTCTCAGTAATATATTCATATGTAACTATAAATGGTAGTATAAACAATACACATTATTTATATTGCAGTTTATATTATGACCACAAGTAAATAACTATCTGTGAAACGAATAGGTATACTTACCATATGTCCCACAACACTCTCAATTCCTTATATCTACACCGTTATACAACATACATCTCTCTTTCTCTGGGTCTGACACGCGTGGCTTTTTCCCTTTGAGGAACCCATTGTTCAAGACTTAAAGTATAATGAGACCGATTATATTGTATGATTCGGAGTGTTGGATGGTTGATAAAAAAAATAGAACAATGATTAAATATAGTGAAGATGAGAATGTTTAGGTGAGGATGAGTGGAATGACGAGAAAATATAGGATCAGGAACGAGTACATATTATGAAAGATAGCATAATTGTGTGAATTCGATAGAATTGAGTAGTTTGGGCAGGAAAGAAGAATCGGAAGCAGTAATAATGGTAATGAAAATAGACGCAGGGGAAGATGGGAAGAAGAAGATCTAAAAATAGGGGGTTAAATACGATTGAGAATGATACAAGGACAGCCGATGTATGCGAGGATATGTGGGAAATCGGGACAAAGTAGAAATTGAGGACGAGCGTGGTCGATTCCAGAATTCAGATAAAGGGAATAAAGGCGAAGGAAAATAAAAATAAGATATTATGGTATGAAGGGTACATGATATTTCAAAATAAATGTTGGAGTAAAAATTGTTATAATAGTTACCACCATCGGAAAATAATATAATTCGTCTAAAGAATAAGCGAAAGCAAGTGAAAGTATATGTATAGAGAAAGTACAGCTTTCACTCCATATGTATACCTACTAATACCTACTATATTACCTATATGTATACTATTTTATTTTCGACAAATGGCTTTTTTTTGGTAACTGTAGTTTTTAATCTATATCTAATAATATTTATGTGCACCTATATATAATACCAATATTATATATGTCTATTTATTTATAAAGATAAATTATAACCGAAAGTAAAAAAGCAATAAGGGGGGAGAGGGTTGGTGTAACAATACCCAAAACCCCTCTTGGCCAAGTTTAATTAATTTAATATGACTAGAAAATTATTTTAAACATTTTTATGATTTTTTTTTACTACGGATTTATAACAATACATTTATAAAGTATATAACTTTTGAATATATTTTATGATTGACTTGTAATAAAATATATTATTGAATTTATTTCATTTGTATACAATAATGTCAATTTTTTTTTAGTTTGAAGATCATACTGGCGCTTTGGTGTATACGTGTACATATATATAATAAAAAATGATGTAATACATTCCTAGGGCCGTATAATCGACGACAAGTGGTAACCACTTAAACCACATTATAAAGGTTTACTAAAAAAATCAGTGGCATCGTTTCAAGTTTTTTTTTTCACACTATATGCAAATAATTTCAAAATCAATAGAAAAAATAAACTTGACAATATATTATAACCTTTTATTTCCAATAGTCACGACTATTCGACAATTAAAAAAATAATTTAAAACTGCACACACTATCGTTGCAATTCACTTCAATATAATAACATTTTTACTCGAAATGTGTTTTAAATTCTCAACTCAGCAGGAATTTGTTGGTTTTACTGTGCTATATGTTTTTTTTTATTTTTTTTTTCTGTCTATAAACTACTCTTCTACTAGAAATCTTAGTTCAATTAAATAAATGAGACAAGAAAACTTTTTTGTTTCATTTCGGAACTATATGGTTAGCGTTTATGATTTTCCAAGCAGATTTTATAATAATTGGGAAAACTCAGAAAAAAAAAAACATAAAAGAAAAACTGAACAACTTACGATGTTAACGATTTCATTATTTAAAACTATTTGGTTATGTTTTTTTATTAGAAAGGTTGACCATATTTGCCTCATTTTGTGTAAATACATACATAGCTTCTGAATACGATAACATTTAAAAATTGCATACAAACAGATAAATTTTAAAATAACTCAAAAAACATTAGAATGTTTTACCACTTATATATTTAGATAACATTCGGTGTAAAAATTAAGTTTTTGTTTGATATTTTTTATGTGAATTATATAAAATAAAAAGAAGAGCTGATACATTGGAAACAGGTACGCCACTGTTATAAATCGAACATTGGGAAGGCAGGTTACATAAAATCCTGTATTTAATTTATGTCTATAAGCGACGACAAACCATTGCTAAAAAAAAACAATTCAGAACGAAGTTCGGTTATAAATGCTTTGAAATGCCGTTATATTTACGGTTATCGTCAAAATTTAATATTAAAACTCTTATGAAAAAAATAAAAATACTATATTTACTCAATTTTTTTTTTTACTACGATGTTAAATTTAAAGCATTTTCGTTTGGTCAAACAACTTTATCCATAGAATACCTACAAAAAAAAATTACGTAAAAAATACATATTATTAAAATCGATTATAGATACTGCAACACGCATGCAGTATTTATATATTATACTTTCGTCGTATAAATTCAAGTTATAATATCAATTTTCTGCAAATACAAACTGCATAATCTGTAATATAAAAAAAGTTTCAATTAAAAAAATAAAACCCGATATCGTGTAAATACATTTTTCATATTATCTACAGGTCATTAACGTGACACGTCCATCATTGTTAATTGCGATTCATAAAAATCATAACTATGGGTATGATGTACCTATAATTTTATATTATTATAACACACCGGTGTTTTGGAGTGTTTAAGTGGGACGTTTTTTGTGATTTTAACATCATCATCATCATCATGACTATACAAATTCACCGTGATGAATATTATTAATATTAATTATTTGAATGTTTCACACGATTTCGTGTCTATGTGTAGTTGTAGTTGCGTTTCTTTATTATAGGTACACGTCGTCGCATAAATTATACACTTGTTATGTAATAGGTTTAATATTTTACATATTCAAATTAATTTTACGAGTTTAAACGAGTAACTGCCAATTTTGGAATCACCTATATTATATTAGATAATTCGAAATCAAACAATGTATGCAACACAATGATAGTATAATTTTAAGACAACCGTAATTTTTTATATTTTCTATGTTAGATTTCTTGAAAATTGTCAACATTCTTTTATTTTTTTTTTAAACGTCTAGTTTTGGACGAACGAACACGGTAAATTATACTTTTACTTTTAAGAGTATCGATATAACATGCAAATATTATTATTTTCTTTCGATTTATATAATAACCGAGACAATACATACAATACATTCTAACAATACACACATGGAACTTATACACATAATTATCAATTGTTTAATACATAATATAATGTATAGATAACCCAATATCTTATTATAAATGCATAAAGGGTATAAAAAAACATTATCAATTTTAAAAAATATCGATATCTATGGAGAAATCGTTTATATATTTTCCCTAGTGGCTAATTAATAATCATTTAAATATATTCATATTTTATTTTTTTCATCACCATTAGATCATTTATCATCATCATATGATCTCAAGACTTCCTATACCTACGTAGTCTATCAATAGACTCTTGGGTAAGAATAATTGTAGTGGTCACTACTCACTATCACTGCATGCAGTTCTCTAATAATAATCTCGGTCTTGGATATTTCGCTAGAATTCTGTCACTTCCAACCTCTTTATAAACTATAAATTATAATCCTTATGAACCTTGCAGTCCATTCACCATGTATTTCGGCAATTACCTCTTTATCCCTCTAACCTCCATCGAATTGCTGCTCTAATAGTTACTTTCCTTATGTTTCGTCTTATTGCTTGGCGTCGTCTTTGTCTCTTTACATAACTTGCCATATTTTATTATAACACCCAAAAGGGCATATTGATTGATCTATACACAATATACAATATACACATACAATTAATTTGATTTGTTCAAATAAATACATACTAATATTATTATTATTATTACTATTCATATACCTAATTAATATTGGCAAATTTTCCCCGAAAATAGAGAATGGCGCACTATATTGTGTTTATTGTAAATAGTATATACTATATACAATAATAATATATTTTTTCCTCGATATTTTTGAGTACTTTTAGCGGCTCCTTCCAAGTCAAATAAGCTCAATCTCGAATATTAAAATCGTTAATAAATGGATTGGATTGATACATTTTTGGTTGAATTCCACTGGAGGCGTTTAAAATCTGACAACTAAACCCTCGACAAGGTCAAAACACCAATAGTAAATATCCTGTTAGTTAAATGCTTAAATTTAATATTTTCAATATTTTCAAAAGGAAATGCAGAGTTTTATATACCCTTCAGACTTATCAAATAATCAAAGTAACGGGAACAAAATAAAATATTAAAACGACAACAATTCGACTAGAAGAAACTTTATCTCAAGTTCTGCTGCTCACGAGCGTTTTAGATTTAGAACATAGCAAAAAAATGGGTTTACTTTAAGATGTGATTTTTTATTTTTATGTATGTAAACAACTTTTCTACCAAACATGTAGTTGTAATGTAGTCTTTTTTTTTTTATATATATATACGTGAAAATTCTACAAATTGTGGCATTTCAAAACTTGTGTAACCGAGCTTCGCAAAGAACTGTTTTTTTTTTAACAATAATGTTTTTCTTTGAATACAGATATACATTAAATAAATAAAGGTATCCTATACTTACTTTCCCAACATTCCAATTATAACAGTATCCCACCACTCAGCAGTATCAACTCTTTTGTTGTTTGTATACATACTTTTTAAAGACAATTTTTAACCTTCGATTCCTCTAAAATCTTATCTCTGCAAAGTAGATTCTTCTTCTCTTTTACTTCAACTATCTATAAAATTCTCCCCCGTCAAACCCGCTCTTCTCCGCCGTTCATACATTCGTAGTCTTCTTTTAATTATTTTCCAAACTTTTCTATTTTTCGACTTATGTGTGCTGCTAACCCGTAGACCCTTCATTTAACCTGTAGTTCTTTTTTTTTGCTTTGCTTAATTTTATGACGCTTGTATTTTTTGGTCTTGTCCTGTATATATTGCTAAATAAATAAATAAATTCATAAAAAATATTTTAGTGATTGATTTTATTAGAATAATTTTATCATCACAATTATACGTCTTATACACAATATTATACCGCTACAGTTATGCAAAAAGTGACCTAGTGTAAAAAATAATCTAGTATAAAAAAATATGCTTAAATACCTTATTTCATCTCTTATACATATATGTACGAAAAACGTGTCCAAATAGTATATCGTTTAGGAACCATTTAATACATAATATTTGATTATGATCAAAATAGTACAAAAATTAAATCCTAATTTTAAATTTAAAAAAATAATTATTTATTTTAAATTTTTAAATAATTTAGTAACTTTTCGCATGGTGGTAACGATATACACCAATATTTATAAGAATGGGACACGGGACAAACCGCAGACTAATAACCGTCATAGAAAGTGATGCGGTTATAAGCTCTCTGCTGATATACTTGTCACTTTTGCGGACTATACGATATATGACAATATAACGTGTACCTATTTTATACAAACACCGACTTCTGTGTATATATGGCTATACAATATAGTGTCTACTTATAATCTTGTATGAGTGGCGCGTGCAGTGATTACTACGATAAACAACGCGCGTGCGATTACTGATTAGTGTGTGTTCGCACAATATTTGCAGATATTGTGTTTACCGACGTAAACATAATAATATGTTCTATACGTACCTACACACATGGCCACCTTATAATATATATGGGCTCATTACGTCTGACATTACTTCTATCAGAGCCGTAACTAGAGAGGGGCGAGGATTTATACCCGGGCGGAACATTTTCAGAGGCGTATTTGTTTTTAATATTTATTTACTGATAGATAATTCTGTAATTTAGTATCTCAGTGAACGTTATTGGAGAGCGTGTACATTTTACATTTTACAAATAAAAAGGTCTGAAGAGGCGTATAGTAATATTTTTAACTCTGAACTATTTATATAGTTCCGCCACCAATTGCACTATATTTTATCACGAATATAAGATTACAACACATTCGATTATATGAAATTTTATCAAATACATTTATTTGAAAGGAATATGGTAAGTATTTCATTATAGAGTTCAAGTTTTACCTATGCACGTATCTAGTGGTAAAGATCTTGGAACTCTACATAAGCCGATATTTTTAAATATAAATCAGCACTTACTTTGATATGGATAGTCTGCGGTCAATTGTAGACTAAAAGTTTTTCATTGTTTTGATTTATGAAACTCACGCCCTTACAAAATTGACATTATAAAGTAAAGTCAAATCAGTCCAGAAGCAAATTTTTATCTGGGATAATATCCTACTATATTTTTACTGGGTGCAAATACATTTTAGAATATTTTAATTTAGGTTTAATATTTTAGAGTATATTGTTAATTCAACAACAATATTCTCTTAAAATTCCACCCCTTAGTCAAATATATATTTGCTGGACATTGTCTTTTCTAAGCATATAGAATATATTATTAGAACAATAAATAGTAGTTAAAAAATTGACAATTTGTCTTGTTTAGTTTTAACGACTTGTTCACGTATTTTTTTTAGTGGAACAAGTTGAGCAGAATAAGAAAGTATTTGGAACGTGTATCATCACCTTTGTGAGTAAGTATTTTCAGATCCTTTTCATAAGCACTGCCATTTTCGAATTTCAATACCAATCCTTGACAGTATTATATACTTTTTTTATGTTAACATTTTGTACAACCTTCAAGACACGAGAAAATAAAATTTTTCTACTCACATGCCAAAGAAAAGTTTTTCCAGTACGTGCATTAACAAATTATGATCAAATATAATTTTCGTTGACACAAAATTACGTATTATTTTTTGTATAATTTTTTACAGAAAAAACAACTTTTATACAACTTTCTAAACATAAGATATTGTATGATAGAAATCAGATACTTAACATGCATGTAAGATAAAAATCTTACATGCATGTTAAGTATAACTGTGGTAAATTTTTACCTTACACGAGTGGTCACGGGTTATAGAAATAAATTCACAAATATCATATTTCCAAGTACGAACGTTGCACCTTTATTACCAATCTAATGATAATAGTAAATATTAGTACCTGCATTAATCATATATGAAAAATATTAAAAATATTACCAGAGATGCGAATTTTCCTAGTTTTATGAGCTAAAAATTAAATGATTGTTTTCTTTTTATGCCATTAAATTATGAAAAATAAACAGACACGGGGCCCCTCTGATCATATAATTTGCACGAAATACCCTCCCTTTAGCGCCATCACTGGTTATTATTTTATACTGAAAAATTGAGATTATATAATCCCAATTTATTATCAGCGCGAATTCGTTTGTTCCACTCAATTGAACGCCACCGCAGCGTTCACATAATATAATAACTTAAAAGTATTCTGGTATCCGTTTCAGTACCTATAGGATACATTTCCCATTTGTGATCAGTGTAAAATATAAACTGTGCACAAGTTGATGTCTTATTGTATTACTCTTGTAGTCGTTAAGATATCAATGTATTTATGAAGCGTTGTCTCAGTGGTCTTACACGGCACTCGAAAACTATTCGGACGATCGGTTTCGCGTGTTGAGCATTGAATAGTGTACAAAATTTTTACTTCGTATAATGAGTTATAAAAATAAATTTGATAATACTAGTGCAGGAGAAACGCGTTTTTCAAGCATTCACATAAGAAAAGCTGTGCTTTCTTTTGTTTGGATGATTGTACAAAATTTGTTTGTCCGTACAAATTGTACATAATACTGTGTCAACGAAAATTATATCTAATCGAAATTGGACAAAGCACCAATAAAATAACGTTCAAATACTTAAAAATTAGAAGTAATTAATACTAATATATCTGAACATTTTTACTAAAATACTTTATGACACTGCCTATTTCTACTAACGAGTATAAAATATATTTGATGTTTTTCAGCTGGATTGCCGATGCGAAAAGTTATAACATTGACTAAATCACCTATACATTATATTATGTTCAGTAAAGAAAAAAAAAAGAAAAATTGTTGTAAAGTGATACTTTCAGAACCATCGCAACTAAAATAATGGTACCGGAAACAAAATATTATAATGTATATATTACAAACGTTATACGAGTATATTATGAAAAAAGGACGGGCATACTTTACACGTGGGTGCAGCCACTGTTGTTGGTGAAAAATTGGTAAGGCAGATTACAGACGGGAATTTAATGTATATCTGTAAGCAAAGATAAACCATTGCTAACGAAAAAACGATTTTGAGCCGAGTACAGTTTATAATGTTGCTTTGTCAACAATAAAATATATGGTATTATGTCATATTATAGTAAAAAGATAAAAACAATGTGCGTTTTCATGCCAACAATGATTGTTTAAAAAAGATTAAAATAATAAAAACTTAATAATAACAAAAACAAATAATAACGGTTGCCAATGACAACCTTGTTTTTAATCTTTCAAATCCTTAACTTGTGGATCGAGGTTTTCCTCATTATCTCGAATATTAATGAGAGTTTCAAAAAATGATCTCTTTGAAGTAACACCCAGAGAAAATGTCCTTTCAGAAAAGGTGTTATACTTGATAAGTATACTTTTCTCAAAAGTTTTTTCAGCAAATGTGAAAAACCGGGATAAACGTAGGAAATCTGAGAAAATCTGTACAATATTGAACAAATATTATTAAAGAAAATATATATAGCCTATTTAATTATTTTACTATAAAATAACATATATATCGTTGACAAAGCATCACTATCAATTGAACTCCGCTTGGAATCGTTTTTTTGGAAGCAACGGTTTATTGATGCTTACAGGTGTACATTATAAATTATCTATAACAGTGGCTGCACCCATCCCCATTATCCTGGGACGTCTTTTTATATTTATATTTCAGGAAGTAAGTAGGTTTTTTTTTCTTTGGAACGTGTCTTTTGTAATCTGCATCATATTATTTCTTGAATATATTTTCCATTGCTTGTTATAACACTTCCTAAATATTTATATATTCAAAAACTACTGTATAATTGTTTAAAGTATAAAGATAAATCAATAGTTTACCAATTATTTTGGATTAAAAAAAAAAAATACTGGCTAGATATCTATAATCATTACTTCATCAATAACCAAACATCGTAATCGTATTTTATTTTATTAATCCGGTTTTATCTCGTATATTATATTGTTTCAGTTATAGAAATGTATAATACTAGGTATCTGTTAGCATTTTCCATATGTGTGTAGTGTGCACTGTCGCGCCTATACTAGGCAACTGATATTGTTCGATAAATTGCTCAGTGCAGTCGAATCACGAATCACGTGCAACATAATTTTTACAATTAATAATTATTTTCTCTTTGACAACAATTTACGCTACCTTTCAAGTCTTTATAGTTAATTATAATACTATTAAATATATTTGATAATAATAGTAATATAGTATTTTATGTATTATCAATTCAAAGTATATAAATTAAAAACCACGCATTCAAGATAGGCACCTTTGACAATAAAAGATATGGCGTACGAGTTTGAGGAGTTCGTGCAATTATCATTGCACTCGGAGTAAGAAATTGATAGAGTGTGCGCACGTGAAACATAAAAACCAGCACTAAATGTTTACCAATATCCCATATGGAACATACAATTGTGCACCGGTACCATCTGGTGAAGTCGTGTGTAAAACGCTATATATTATATCGGTGCAGACGTTTTCATTTCAAAGTTTGTAAAGTTAATAAAAAAAAAATAAAAACATACGGAATCGGATTTACTTACTAGCACAACGAACAGAATATAGAATGGCAAAATTTTAGGGGCGTCAAATTTGACACTCACAACACCCCCCCAGCTACAAATTTAAATCATTCTAATTCGGAAATGAAATTTGATTTTACATAATATTTTAACGGGTTTTTTTTTTTCAATTTTATTTCCTTGAATAACAATATAAAAATAATTGATTTTGTAATTTGCAGTTTTATGTTAAAATGTTCTAGCTTTAAATTTTAAATTCTTGACTTTTTAAGGCACCAACAGCAACGATATTCATAGATTATAATTTAAATTATTTTGGATATTATTTTCCTTTCGTCACCTACTTGTATATTAATTATTATCAATACCAAACATTGTTTTATGCCTGCCTACTTTATATATATTTTAAAACAATAATAGTGAATTAATAGTGTAATCAATAATATATTTATTGATGATTTCGTTTGTTTAAATAAAAAAAAATTAAAAAGGAAGGAAAATGAAGGGGATATGGATTTCTTTCCGTCTGTAAATGGCTAGTCGCTTAATCCGGCGTTGAAAACATATTTTTATTAAATTATTACATACGTTTAACGGATTAACATCTTGTGATAATTTTATTTATTTACTTTTTTAAATATTATACAGGTAGGTTAGGTATGTGTTTATTATTACTGAAGTGGTGTCATTGGACGATGATGCTTCTTCTAATCTATTCACAACCGTTTTGTTTTCCAAATTTATTTAATTATTTTTGTTATTTATAGTAGGATTTAGATTGTAAAACAAAATACGTACAACACATATTATAATATACTCGCGTGATCCATTTTATTTTTTAATTACTTTTAATTTTGTATACAATATTATAATAAATATAAATACACGTTGAACATTTTGATTTTTTTTTTTTTTTGAATTGTTATGTTTCGGTTTCTATTGCTCGCCCCGCGTTAACACATCTACATTTGTATATAATAATACAACATGTCCTGACTGATTGGCTGATTAATTCGTCATCGCACATCCCCAACCGCAGGACGGAAAGGGCTGAAATTCGGCATACTGTTATCTAGTGAAACCGCAGCTTAGGGAACCTGCTTTATTACCCGGCCCGTTTTAGATGACACGGGCCTCTCCGCGGCGCTAGATATTATAGCAGCGTATCGCGGATTTATCCGCGTCGTAAGACTAACACGTCCGAATTCTCGTGTAGCGGCGAGTGTCGGGGCTTCTCCACCGAGGTCGTTTCTGGCGAGAAAACGAGACTATATACCGACGCTCGTCGTATGGTGCGATGTTCTCTGCTGACCCACTTACCCCTGGCAACGGGGATTGTGTTAACAATGGCGAATCGGTAGTCCTCCCGGAGGCGTCCGGGTGGAATTAATAAGCGTCTGTTCGTCCATCTCTGGGTGTCGAATCACGTCCAACTCACGAGATCTATGGAGAGTAAGTCGGGAGATCCCTTAGCCCCGGTGCTGAACGGAGACCGCAGTGCCGACCGTGGACTTGATCTGCGGTCGGTGCCGTGCGGTTGGTTTCGACTGGGCTTACGAGTAACGCTGTATATAGTGGTTAATTAGCCGGGAGATATTCAACTGGCGGCTGCCACACCGTGAGCAGACGGAGCGACGAATTGGGTTTAACGCAAAGAAGGTCCGACGGCCGGCATTTTTAAGTCGAGGATTTCCACTGAAAGATGTTATAATGACGTGGCCGTCCGTTAAGAAAGGATTTTCGAAAATCCAACCCCTATAAGATGGTAAAATAGGGTTTCTTTTCGGGTGTGATTATCGGCTATAATAATTGTTTATTCGATTATTTTTCTTCATTCGCGGGTTCGATCTTGGCGACATCGGCGATTGTTATTCGAATGTAAAAAATAAAATCCAGTCATTGTTACTCACATTACTATCTGACGATCGTCAACGCTTTGCCGGGTCGACTAGCAGTGCAATAAAAAAAAAAAATGTTGTTTTTTTTTTTTTTTTTATTCCGGATTTTCGGTAAAAAACCGTGGGTTCTTTTTCGTCTCCGGACGTCCTTCGACGCTATATTCTACGATAATATGATATTATTATATCGACGGCGGCGGGTTACGACGACCGTCGGGTGTGCGTGCGGCGATCGTTTGTGACGCCGGCGACGGGCGCAGGGTAGGAGATCGACGGCGGCGGCGGTGTCGTCTTCGTATATTGTCGATGTGTGTGCGCGCGCGCGCGTGTGTGCTGTACGCGTACTATGCACGCGGGGACGTCCGCCGCAATTAATTTTTCATTACCCGCGGGGACGCGCGTGCGGCGGCCGTCGACGCGTGTCGTCCTCGCTTAAATAATATCGTGCGCACGTATAAAATGTGTGCATCGTACCGGTCAGGCGGCGGCGGCGCGCGCGTATAAATTATTCCGTTATCCGCGGACGCATGCGGCACGTCGCCGTTTCCGCCTTGGCGGCACGTCGCGTGCAGCCCGCCGCGAGTGTATTGGCCGCCGCGTTTCGCCGCCGTCATCAGAGCCGTCCGGCGTAGGCGGCCGCCGCGGGTACGCTCGCCGCGCCGCCACGCTGCACGCACGTACACGCGTCGTCCGGGCATCACGCACCCCGGCCACTCGTCACGCACTCCGACGGAAAATCGGACGGTCCCGAGAGTCGGCCGGGCGCGGCGGTACGATACGCGACCGCGACAACGACGTCGTAACGGCCGAAGTGGGCGCACGCGTTTCTTTTTATAGACTCCCGGAGTTTGCGGGGACGCCGCGGCCGCGTATTCGGTCTCGTCGTACGACAATTGTTGCGTTCGTCATCGCGATCGGTTGCGGTTTTCACACGGTCCGAAACGAGATGTCGGAGGGGAGGGGGCGGGTGGCAGAAATCGCATTGACGAGATAATACGAGTGTGTCCCGGATTTAAATACCCTAAAGACTATTACGGGAAATCGTCTAGAAAAATTAAATTTTCAGTCAAATAATTATGTAAATTATCGTTTGATTCACACACTCGTATTAGATCGTCAATTTCCCTCCCCCCCCCGAAATCTCGTTTCGGACCGTGTGAAAATCGCAACGAACTTTTAGATTCTGAGTGGAGAGCGAAGAACCTTATGACGGTTTTACATAGGTGTTCAGTGCGCAACTTTTCTACCAGAAATCTTGCTCAGATTTTTAAGTGTAGAAACTTTTCTGAAAGGAAATCTGACTGGAAAGGTACTTTAAGAATGTCTTTTTTATTGATTTTCCCGGTATTTTTCTCAATAATTGTGAAAAACCGAGAAAAAACGAATGTAAACGTATTTTTTTTCTTGAGCAATAGTTTATCGTTGCTTACAGGTATACATTAAATTACCTATAACAGTGGCTGCACTCGTCCTTGTTATCCTAGGACAGCTTTTTAAACATATATATGCATACAGATTATTCGTTTTTTGTTCAATAATTATTGTGCGCACACTGGTATGCAATAACTATTATTACTTATGTGAAAAGATACATCCGCTATCGCAATAGACTGATGTTTTTATCTCACCCATAAAATGAATAATATATCGCTTATCTATAGTTGGTATTGCCGGAAAGTTTCGGATAAACCAACTCACGTAAATAGCGATAAGGTTTTACTGTAACGCGCGCGCAGTGGCGGTTAATCAAGAAATATGGTTAATCGAGGTGCGGGTAATCGATAGGTGTGTTCTACTGTAGTTAAAAAAATGACTCGACAATTCTAAAAACCTGCTATACAAAAATGGAAAACATCGGAAATGCGAAATAAAAGTTTCACTTTTGAAGTATCAGTTACATGTAGCCATCATATCTATATATATATTTAACCAAGATTGTGTCTATATTACAGCGGTGTGGTTTTTTTTTTTTTTGTTGTTTTATCCCTGAGTTTTTTTCTAATGGATGGTTGGACTGGAACTTGTGAACTTGAATAGCATAACAAGTAATAACAAATAGCGGTTTATTACTGAAATTTGGACACTGTTATACGTCACTGTTACAATGATGTCGATAAAGGAATGGCGTGAAAACTGAGCAAACGAGTTTCTTAAACCTGCACCGTATTGCAGTGGACTGTTGAAAGAAGACGTTCAATCAAGGTTTTGAAGAATTACATCACGCGGCCAATAGCCGAATAGATTTGAGGATTAGATATCAGTCTATGAAACACGGTTAATTATAACTGTATTTATTATTTTGTTACATTATTGTATTTATGTTTTTCGTTTTTCGTTTTTCGTTTTTTTTATTTTTTTTTTTTTTTATGTATAACGTTTTGACATTATATTTTATATTATATGGTTTTATGTTTTTATTTGATTTGTACCTATATAATATATGGGCTTTATCAGCCGTACAAAAAAAAAAAACCCGCGAAACATATTGAAACCGTAAACGGCAGACCGTCAATTGTATTTTACCTGCAAGGTATCAACATAAATTCATAATATATAAGCTATACTGCAGATTTCTTTATATTCAATTGAACGCGATTCGGCGAGCGTTCGTATACATACAACGACATTATTGTCGTCGCAGCTGTTTTTTGTGATGATTCCGTAGCGGTTTTGTATATAGGGTGAATTTTTGTTTGCTATTGTACGTTTCGTTATACTCACGTTGTTCGGCATTATAGTCGTCGTCGGTCAGACAACAAAATAACGATCAAAAATGAAACACATACAGACGCAATTGGTAGGTACCTACTCGTTACATATTATTATAGTTTCGTAATAATACGGTATTGTAACAAAAACTACTGTTGAACGTCAATATTTATTATATTATCTAAAACACATTTGTCACGATCGCACATTTGCCTGCACATCATATAAAATTTGCAAACATACGTGTCAAAGAATAGATATAATTTTGAGTTTATAATACAATAGTCCTCTGTACCCAGGCATGAAGGACTTAAGTCAAATTTTGACTAATTTTCATACAATTTCGTTTAATGCAATTGGTTTCCCTTTATTTCTTCAGCTAAATCATATAATTGTATCATTAGGAATGCAGGTATATTAGTGTATTAGTTTATGTGCAAAGTATGTGTATTTTAAAAATTTAATTTGGTTTTATTGAAAACTATACGAATCGAATTTTTTCCTTCTTCCCCACTTGATATTATATTATGTAGGCGTCGTTATTGCTACAATATTGTCAAATCTTATATCTGATAGTTCTATTATACTATTATTAGACTTACGGGTTAACGCAGTGATAATATAAAATTGCATGTTTTCGAGTTAATTCAGAAAATAATTTATAGACGCATGCGCCTAATCAAAAACCGAACAAAAATATTATACCAAGAAGTATTATAATATATACCGTAAAAAAATTAGAATTCGTAAAATCGCCATCAGTATTTGTGTTGAATGTTTTTTTCTATAGGTTTAAATGAAAATTCTTCAATATTTCAATAAACTCACTCTATAAACTTTAATTTCCAGTACAAATGGCTATTACAATATGTGTGTTGAAATTGTTTTCTACCTCAAGGAAAAATTCTCAAATTGTTCAATAAAATCGTTAACTCAAGTGAAGGCGGATGCATCATAGTATTATTTTTACTATTATTATTATTCATGTTTAGCGTGGTGCCTAACACGAGAGTTTAATATTGTACGCACAGAAAAATAAAAAGGGGATGTGAAAACCTCTTCCGTCATTTCACCCGGCAACGGCACTATATATATACTATACTTCAACGGCTAAATGCTTTCTGAAAAGGAAAACCCTCGAAGATTATTTCCATTATCGAGTGCTCGTCAAAAACAAAAACGAAAGTCCTAAATAAAATCGTTTTCTCTATAGGTATTATATAATAATATAATATATGTATAGATATGAATACAAAAGAGTTTCATCTAAAAAACTACATACCTACTTATGACTATTTAAGTCGAACTATCTATAGGTATATTATACTTTTTCCACCATTATTTTATAGACCCTTTTTTTTTTTCGTAATGAGCACGTATTTCTAAAAATATAGTAATATAAAATTAATAATGATTACGCACACCATCACGCGAAACTCGAATTGTAACATTTTATGGATTTCAGATTCTGAGTGAAGCGAAACAGCTTATACGGTTCTACAAAGATGTTTGTATAATTATTTTTTTTCTGTAGACAATTTTTCTACCAGAAGACTTGCTATGATTCTTACGTCTAGCAACTTTTCTGAAAGAAAATCGGTGTGGAGAGGATTATCGATTTTCTCAAGAGTTTTCTCATCAAATGGAAAAAAAAACCGAAAAATACGGAGGAAAATGTAAGAAATGTAGGTATTAGTTTAAAATATTAGTCATTTTTTTCCTGCGGACAACTTTTCTACCAACAACTTTTCTACCAACAACTTTACTCCAACTTTTAATGATAAAAATTAGTCTAAAAAGAAATTTCAAGGTCGTGTTTTGATTTTTCCAGAGTTTTCTCAGCAAATATGAAAAACTGGGAAAAAAAGGAAAAACGTAGGAAAACAAGGGGAATCGGTACAATATTAAACAAATATTATTAAAAAAAATACATAGAGCCTAATTAATTATTGTACTACAATATGGCATACATATTGTTGACAAAGCGTCATTAACAAGTATCAACTGAACTCAATTCAGATCGTTTTTTCGTACGCAAAGGTTTATCCATAACAGTTTATTATAACATTAACGGGCGCAAATGTCATTATGTCGGGGTTGGGAAGTAAATTCTATTGGAGTCCGAAAGATTGAACAATAATGAAAGAAATTCAAGGGGAAAAGATACAGACATACTTCGCACGATGGGTGGACCACTGTTATAGGTGAGAAGTTAGAAAGGTGGAAGGGAATTTTAATGTATATCCGTACGCAACGATTAACCATTGCTAACGAAAAACGATTCAGAGCGGAGTTCGGTTAATAGTGTTGTTTTGTCAACAATAGTCAACAATATAATACATTGTTTTATACCTATAGTAAAATATACCTGCTTATTTATTAACATACCTTTCAAAAGGTGAAAGTTGACTAAAAATACATCAGTTGATGTATTTTTGCGAATTTCCAAGGAAACGTCTTGCTATGCAGCTATAACTAAGTCTATTATTTCCGTTAGTATTCTTATGTAACATAAACGTATCCGATAAGATATTGATTGTGAGCTATGATACAACCATATAGTCTGTAGAGTTTGACAAATTAATTTATGTTCAATTTTTTTTTAAATTAATTATTATGAAATTGATTTAAAATTTACTGTCAGAATTTATATACTCATATGTCAGCGGTCTATTGCCTTCCGCGGTCCGCTAATTGCGAAAAGTGCAGCCCTACACGACGTAGGTATAAGGAAAATTATTTATACGAGCAGGTATACCGCCTTTTGATCAGTTTTTCGCACACTGTACACAAAAATCCGTACGAAAATAATATTATGCCTATACACGGAACAATCATTACGCGAGTATTTTATTTCGGTAAACACTATAGTATTATACGATAAAAAAACGTAACATATTTATTGGTTAATCGTAAAAAATGTGAGGTTTTCGAATACAGCGCAATATGTTTCTGTTTTACTCGTAATATCCTATAATAGGAACAATAATGTTACAATATATACGTGTACGCGGGGTTGGGAATAATTTCCCTGCCTTAAAATTGCCTGCAACAACTTTATGAGTATTTATTTAGTAATTCAATATTGATGTGTATATTAATTTCACCCGAGTTACAATAAGGAAAAGCTTGCACTTTATCGAATACAAATTGCCTCTTATGGATCCGGCTTTTAAATTCCCTAGTGTTTGGTTAGGTATATATTGTTCTATGCTTAACCTGGATATACGTATATAAAGAGATAGTCTACGATTTATTCATGATTGTTATTTAATTGAAAATTCCGTAAAAAGTAAAAATGTACTCCACTGAACGTAGTCAACGGAGACATTTGCTGCTATCATTTAACGTATTAGATTCGGAACATAGCAAGGGATTTATTGGTTTTACAATGATTATGTTTTTGTTTATCATATTTTTTGTACTATATTTGTGTATGTAAGCAATTTTCGAATAGAAATCTTGCTCTGATGTATGAATGTGGCAGCTTTTCTGAAAGGAAATTTTATCTAGTTGGTGCATTAGAAGAAGAATTTTTTTTATTTTCAAAAATAATTGGGAAAAACCGGGAAAAAAAATTATAAAAACGGCAAATATTTACATCACGGTGTCACCGATTTCGTTGATTTTAATTTCTGCAAACTATGTTTTCTATCAGAAATATTGCTCCAATAGAAAAACGACAAGAGGTTAGGTTAGGTTAGGTTTATTGGATCTTGGATCTAGATGTTCACAAAGAAAGTAATTTTTGATTTTTGAAGCAGTTTATCAAAATAATTGGGAAAACCGGAAAAAGACAAAAAATGAAAAACGAACAAATTTACGGCGTACGATTTCATTAGGTATTTTAAATTTATGCGATTTTCTACCATAAATAGTGTTCCATTGTCGCGAATAGATATAAATTAAATAATTACATGTATCCTATACCTTCCAGACTTTGCAGCTACAAAAGTGTTACACCATTAGCAGTACCACATCTTTTTTTTTAATTGTCCTTATTAGAATTTTAATGGATAAACCAAAATAATGATATTTTATTGGAGATCACTTTTTCGTCTCTCAATTTTCATACTACAAGTAGACATCGGTTTCTATAGTACTAATAGATACATATCAGTAAATACTACTTATTATGTAATAACTATTACTTTTGTATGCAATCGCTGCAGTACGTATATAGTTAATTTAATACGTATACGAATCGAACATAATTTTGTCCACAAACTAATAATAATATGTCCTACCAAGACAGCATTTTAATGTTTAAAACAATTTTAAAGAAAACTGTTGATGGTACGTATTCAATAAACGCTAAAGATGTTGTCAACTTAGAAAAAACGTTACAATCAGCTTATACCGCTATGAACAAATCCGAAATAGAAAACAAAAGACTGAAATCCCAAAGTACAATTTTAGAAACTGAATGCGATGCGCTTCGGGTGATATTAAATGAAACAATAAGCAATCTTTGTTTAGAATTTGATCGTAGAGTCGAAAAATTTAGTTACATCCAGGAAGAAAAAAATAAGTTAAAGCATATATTTGATAACCAATTATTGAAAATACAAGAGGAATCTTCAAATCGTTATAATGAAGTTATAAATGCCGTAAACAAATTAAAAGAAGAAATTATAGTAAAGAATACAACAATATCTGATTTGACGAATGATATTTATTTGGCTAATGCAAAAACCAATGAAAAATATGCCAACGAACAAATAGTTCAAAAGAAATTGTCTATCGACTTAACAAATATAAACAATGAATTATACGAGGGCAAATGTTTAATATCCGGACACATCAGTCAAATGGAAGGACAATCTGACATTGATATAAAAAACTATCGACTATCCGAGTTAATCGGTATGTTTACTACATCGTTCATAAAACTCAAAGATAATGAAAAAAATAAAACAATAAATGGATATAATATTATTATGGACAATTTACGTAAAGAAAACGAACATTTTAAAATCTCCATAGAGAAATACAAACACCAATTGTTAAACGAAGCAAAACAATGTGTCGAACAAAAACAAAACGAATTATCATTGAAGAATAAATACGAACAAGCAACTGCTAAAATAGAAAAACTAACTTGTAAGACTATATCGTTAATATTTATTGGTATATTTTAATAATTCATAATGTTTTAGATTCTAAGCAAAGCGAGGAATGTATTGGTTTTACTATGTGTACGAATTTTTGGGTAGAACACGATTCCACACGTTCATTGTTGTTCGATATTACATTTTTTTCGATCTTTTTTTTCTACCCGACTTCGTATTGTATTCGAATGCGACGTTTCCATATTAGGAATACGATTCCGTACGGTTTTTTGTTTTTCTTGTAACACGATTCCGTGATTTCTACATTTATTTAACTTTTTACCACGACATTCCAAGTTCAAATTAATTAAAAACAAGTTAAGATAGGTCTTTTGATAAAGATAACAGTACACATTAAATTACACGAGTCTATATGATTTGATTAATATTTGTTATGATAAGGGTACCTAATAAGTAACATTATAACGATAATTTCATAATAACGAGATTATTTTCATAAATGACCCACAACAGTCAATAACTGTTGATAAATATACCAGTATAATCAGTTAAGTCAAAACTGTTAAAACGCCGCGCGTGGATACAGTTCAATGATAAGTTACATTAACTTCGAGTGCTATTCTATTCTTTATATTTTTACGGTGTTAAAATGTATATAGTTATAATAGCTAGGAATGGAGAATCAATCAGAGATAATAAAATCTGAAAAGAGCAACGCATACAAAACGTTGTACAACATTTTAATAATTATAAAATATCTAATTTCTATTAGCCTTATGTACCGAGGGAAAAAAATTATATTAAATTGTATATTATTTTACATTATTTCTTTTTCGTAATAAACGTAGAACCATACCGTTTATAATAAATTTGGCAACGTTGCACCAAATTTGTATTGTATTTCAATAAACAATAAATTATTCATGCGAAATTGTGTTAAAAAAAAAAAATTGTACAGAATCGTGTTCAAAAAAAAAGCGTGCGAAATCGTCCTCCCGAATTTGTCTACCTGTGAAACACTTTTTTACTAGAAATCTTGCTTTAGTCGAAAAATGACCTATTTGAAGCATTTTCAATGTTGTTGATCCCTTTGAAGAGGTTATTTTTTGAATTTAATTTAAATTTAATTTAATAGGAGGTTCATTAAAAGTCTTACATTGTGGTAAAAAAAAAGTTGAGTTAATGTAGTATTTTTTTTTATTGGGGAATTTAATTAACGAATTTTGACGAAAATCATTTAAGTAAAAAATTATGTGGAACAAATATAATTTTTCAATTTTTTATTTTGAACATATGTATATTGTCGATTTAAGAGTGATGATGAAGTCAGAATTAAGTTCAACTGACTAAGTTTCGAAATCATAGCTTTTTGAATTTCTGCTACTAAGCGGATATTATATGTTAAAAAACTCTATATTGTTTTTCTTAAAGATTATTTGTCTTGATCTAATGGCTATATATGTCCATTATCATTCTAGAGGTTTTGGGTTATAAAACATATTTTGCATTTTTTTTTCCTTTTACTGAAATAAGAAAAAACAAATGCAGTATGAGTGTACCTAGAGACCTAAGCCATCGCTCGCTCGAACTATATTAATCACAAAATACCCCTCGATTTTTTGTGCAAACTTTTCCATCAGAAATCTTGCTCTGATGTATCAAGTGTAGCTTATTTTCTGAAAAGAAATTTTATCTCCATGGTTATTTGAAAAGGTTATTTTTGAATTTTTCCAATTTTCTCAATAAATGCGAAAAATCAAGAAATACTGAGAAAAAACTGGAAAATCAGTACAATATTAAACAAATATTATAAAGAAAATATTTAATGCCTATTTAATTATTCGATCATATTATGACATATATATTGTTGATAAAACATCACTATCAACTGAACTTTGCTCAGAATCCTTTTTCATTAGTAATGGTTTATCGTTGTGTATACAGATATGAATATAATTGCTTCTATATTACTGACTTCCACAACAGTGGCACGCCTATATCCTGCAGTATCGATTCTATTTTAAAATAAATTCATTGTATTTCAGACAAAATGATTAATCTGAACAATCAAAATAGACAGTTAGAGGACAGCTTAAAAGAGAAATCGTCGCAAATGAGTTCGTTTGAACAAATCACCAACATAAAGTTTACAGAATGTGCTAACATTATAACAAAATTGTCTAAATCTATTGATCGTATACCATTATAATATCTCACTGTTATAAATGTACGCAATATAAATATGTATATAAAACTCTTTCCGAGTTATGACGATTCCCACTTATATGCTATACTTTACGATATGAGACAATAAATACCAGTGACTGGTTTTTTAAATTTTTTACAAAGGCGTCCAAGACGACTACAAACCCAAAAACAAATTACCGATTGTTAATTTTTGTGGTAATTTATGATTTACAGGTATACTCCTTGAATTAAAGAACGTAGGATATAATGGAATGTAAAACTAAATTCGTCTATACGTCCGTAAAACACTGTTGATAAAAACGTCAAGGTACACGTATAAATAATGTGATTGTCATGGCAATTACAAAACAAAGTAAACGTGTGTTTATTTAAACGGGGATGGATCCAGGACAAAATAACGGGGGAGGCGATTTTTAAGTATGTTTGAGGGATATATTTATGACGAGCTCAATGATAAATCCAGCTGAGAATGTATTGGAAAGTGAACGGTAGGAAGCGATTGGTCTTATCGCCTTCCCCTGGATCCGTCACCGATTGTAAACTTAAACAGCGAAAAGTTGAGGATTTGATTGATTTGGCGAAAGACCAGATCGGAAAACACGATTACGAGCAAATTGATAAAAAATAAAATAAACATTGATGCTGTTGTTTAAGCTCCCCTGCAAAAGTCTTTCCAGACATTAGCTTTCCTGAAATCCGTTTTTTTAATAATTAGATGTATAATTATTATTTGTATTCAAATTTTTTTTTTTTTTATATAAAATAAACGTAACATTCTATATTTTCATTCGATTTGCTGTTTTCATCGAAAAACCACTTTAAAAACCATTTAAGCTTTATAATTTGCAGTATTGTCTGTAATATTTTATTTATCCTTAAAATTTAATAGTCTATATAACAATATAACTGTAACAATACTCCATAAATATAACAATAATATAAAATTTAAAAAAAAAAACATTCTTAATCGCTAACTTCGGTGGTGCAAAATATTCACCGCGTATTATAGAAAAGTTTACAATGCAAAATTTGCAATGTAAATTATAAACGACCGGCACACAAGAAGTGCAAATAACGCGGATTTTGTCCGAGAGTGTGGATTTATTATTTCGGGAGGAGAGGAGGGGGGAATTAGTTTGAACCATTTTACTATTTTAACTATATACAACATGTAATTTATAAGTATTTTGATCGAGATAAACACAATATTATGGCTGCAAGAACTGTTAAAATGTAAACGGTGTACACATATAAGCGTCCCACGAAGATATACAAATTGTAATATCTCTGGTGATAATAAAGATAGACAAAATCTGTTTTGTTTTTTTTTTTTATTTATTACTCACGGGGATCAAGACTAGACGTATTTTTAATTATTTATAATTTTTTTTGTATTCAGAAATTTTTTTTTACGTAATAAAATTACAGAAATGTATGAAAATTTAACAAAATTATTAAAAATTATATTTAGAGGTCAGAAAAAAAAATAAAGAATGTAATTATGTAGCAGTTTTTTTTATATAAGAGTTTTAGCTCAAATTTTGAAGAAAATCGTAAAAAATATGGCATTTCACAAAACATGTAAATAAAAGATCGTCGCTCAGAATCGTTTTTCATTAGCAATGATTTAAATATATATAAAATAGTGTGTCCTACGATGATCTGACACTTGAAATACATTTTATTTTGTTCAATATTTTTATTATTTTTATTTTATTTCATTTTTTTTAATATAATTGGTACGCTTTTACGCTACAGTTAATATATTTAATTTTTTTTTGTTTGGTGGGGTAACTTAAGATAACAAATTTAAAATTTTGTCATTTTGTAAAATAGATTTTTAGAACACTTTTGTCGATAACTTTTATTTTGTTTTCTACAATTTTTTGAAATTTTTGCTAATGTGAATATTATTGTGGTTTATAGTCTATTATAATATTTAATCAGTAGTCAGAGTACATCAAATTCTGATTTGATCACCAAAATTTTTCTAAAAATCTATTTTACAAAGTAGATATTTTTAATTTTTTTTTATTTAAATTTAATTTATTAATTTTTTAAATTAATTTTTAATTTTGTGTTTTAAGTTCCCCGTCTAAAAAGCGGAAATGTATTATATTAACTTTACCGCAAAAGCATAGGTATTATTAATTATTTTTTTTAAAAAAAATATATTAAATATATTCAATAAAACAAAAGTTTCAGATCGTCGCGGGATACCCTGTATACAAATATTCACACATAAATACCTAATATAATAATATATGCAACATTAATCAAATCACCGGGATGGGCATATTATATTATATTATAACTAACTTTGATAATATCGATAGTTATTATATTGTGACTAATAACATAGCAATTTAAAATCATTTTCTTTGTATAATTTAATATGATTTATTATGTAGATTGAAAAAAAAATTAATAACGTTACGTGAACAAGGAATTAATGACGCGCATATTCCTCCTTGTACTTCGGTCGAATGCTGCTGTAGAGTTGACAAAAACGATAACCATGATAAAAATTCGAAAACAATATACCTATATACCTACAAAAAAAAAAAAATAAAAAAAAATAAAAAACACTTGTATTATATGGAAAAAAAAAATGTTGATAAGATATTTTATTATATCACCGTGGGATAAAAGTAAAAAAAAATAATAAGGTACACATCGGGCTGAATAAATAAAAGTGGTGTAGATAAAACTCTGCAGGTCGTTGTAGTCTGTATAGATATGTGACGCACATGATATGCACGCGCCCGCATAGGTTAAAAAAAATATATTGAAAAAATCTGAATAAAATTATAATACAATATTTCGAACACGGATCGAACGACGAAAATTGTCTTTCACACTACGTACAAGGGTGACCGCAGGGAGGAGGCTAAAAGGGGCATTCCCCCCCCTCCACTGACTTGAACCCCACTTGGATTTTTTTCTGGGTCCATTATCGTATCCCTAATCATTACGTAATATCGCAAAATAAAATTTTTTTTTTTCGTTTTTATTAATTAAGCATTAATTATTTATGTTGCACTATAAAAATAAAGGAAAAAAGATTAAAAAAAAAAATATTATATAAAAATGGTTTGGTTGTCATTTATTTATATTATAGTACATAGAAACGTTTAATTGTGTATATAGTTTAATCTCTCGATTTCAAATTACATATCGATTAGTTCAAATTAATGCTGCCATCTGTATGATTAAGTTGTAATTATATAACTATCTACATTATAATCGTACTTCATTAATCATTTGAACATTCATTATCCACCCATATGAAATCAAACGTGCCACAAACCATAGGTACTTTTATCACTAAAAACGGATATAATGAAAGTAAAAATTTAAATATTATGCTTACCCCCATCGACAAATTCCTGCGAATATCAAAAAAAAAAAAAAAAATCGTAATTTAGTTATATTATAGTACCGGATATTGTATTTTAGGAGTAGCGTGCACCGGGTAGAGTAAGTTAGAGGTTAAACCCCTTCATTAACTGATTCAAAAAACAACTAAACCTTGAAATGTGTTCAATTCAACAAAGTTATAAATTGATTTATTGAATATAAAGTTTTCGGCGATTTTTCGGATTCAATGTAGGCATGCGCGTTTATTTTTTCCCCCACAATAATCGATTATAGTCAATTAACGCATACAATCAAAAAAACATGTTGCGATTGTTCAAATTTTATACTCTGTGTCTCTGTTGAAAAATATCGCCGATCGAGTTAAACCCCCGTAAATCTTTTTTAAACTCAAACTAGTCAAAAATACGTTCTCGCGTGTTTTCGCCGGAAGAGTAATATTCGGATTACCGCAGATTTCTTAAACGTTTTATATTCATAAAGTAAACAAACATAGTAAATTATTATATAAATGAAAGTTAATGTATAAAAATAAAATAAATAACATTTTGACTGTGAAATACTTGATGATGAATTTTTAATTCGAAACCGGTCGTATAACACTGCACTTATCACATTACTCCAGGCGACGCATTGATTCATTTATTTTATTTACTTTATTTATTTACGGGTATTAACCATTTTAACAATTTCGTTTTTACTTTATTATTATTTCATTATGTTTTATATTCTAATATTTGTCGCGTCTTTCTATAGGCACCTATACTGTGTATACCAGTGTTTCCCAAAGGGTATGCCGTGGAAACTTGAACTTTGGTATTGTAGAAACTCATTAAAATATAAAATATACTAACTAATAAGCACAATACAGTTAATAAATAAAATATAATACAAACAAACACTTGTATTGTAATCAAATAACAAACAAATTTGAAAAATAAATAAAATTTATACGTTAATTTTAGTGTAATAAATGCGATTAAATGCCCAATGGTGTTAAATAGTTGAACTCGAGGAGGGATCGATGATAAACAAACACGCATTTCTTGTTCAACTGATTCAGTTCATTCACACTTGTTTTTACTATTGGTTAGTGCGGAAAAATCTAATTCTCAAAGATATATAGTAGAAATATGTAATAATAACGTACCTATTGCTTTTTCTGCAATTACCGGACAATCAATATTAAGTAAACCCAAATAATAGATATGTAACAAATATGCGAAATATTAGATCTTATTCTGGATTCCGAGTGGAGCGAGAAATACATTGGTAATACCAATGATGTTTATTTTTTATTTTTTTTTTTCCAAAAACAACTTTTCTACCAGCAGTTTTGCTCCGATGTACAATGATAGCACTCTTTCTGAATGGAAATCTGACTAGGGTGGTACTTAAGGGGAGTTATTTTTTGATTTTCTCAAGAATTTTCCCAGTATGGGGAAAACCGGGAAAAAAGTTGGAAAAACTGGAAAAAAAAGTTGGAAAAACGGGAAAATAAATAAAATATTAACAAATAAATATTAAAGAAAAATATGTTTAATGCATAGGTATGTAATTATTTTACCATAATGATATTATGACATATATATTATTGACAAAGAAGCAACACTATCAACCGAACTTCGCTCAAAATTGTTTTTTTCGTTAGCAATGATTAATTGTTGCATACAGATATACATTAAACACCCGTCTATATCCTACCTATCCAACATCCCACTTACAAAAGTGGCTGCACCCGTTCCCATTATCTTAGGACAGTTTTTTCAATATTAGCCTTTTTAGTTTTTAAATGAAAAATAATATATACTCATCACATTTTAAAATAATAATTATATAATATTCGTTTCAATCGCTATTTTATAAAATCAAGAATTAGTTATTAGTGAATAATATATTGTTTAGCGCCGCCGTTAATTTAAAAATAAAAGTATCTACAACGAACAAAAGAGTCGGTAAAAAATGAAATGTTAAAATATAAAATGCGGGAATTGTCGACATCAGATCTTCTTTAGAAGTATCATGTAATGACTGCGATTACTATGTTATACTGTTCTTATTTGTGTTTTAATTTTTGAACGTTAACCTCTGTTTGTATTATATAGAACTACTTTTCAAAAACATTTGTTCCAAACTGTGGAAACTGACGTAAACTATTTTATTATTGTTATTTGTTTTTTTATCAAAACGCAGAATTCGGGGAAATATTCAGAGAATTTATGTTCGTGGGGTCCTCGACTAGGACTATCACTATTAGTTGCGAAATTGTCTAAGGTAGTTCTGAAGAGCGACTTGACAAAAACACTCGACGACAATATCATCGAAACTGCCATTCGACAATGTGCAATTCGAAAAACAATTATTTTATTACAGAGGGCGATATCTATTCTGTTCGCGGCACGAATGTAGCAAATCGCGCGGTTCTCCGTATAGATGCCGCCACCTATAACGCCTGGGATCCGATAAATAATTTTTTTTTAAACAATTATAAAAATCGAATTCTATGTTACCATTAAATATGCTAATGTTTTTTCGTTTCATTTTATTCTTTGCATAAAATAACAGTGTCAATTCAATTATCTTAAAGAATTAAAATTGCCGTATTGAAAAAAATATATTTATGTACAAAATAATCTAATCGTAACAAAAACACTCCACAAGGTCAGTACAAAGCGGCTAAAAAAAAAATTTACGTAATACACTAGCTCCTTTTCGCCAGAACTGCCACTTTCGAATTTTAACCTACACAGTATTATGTACTTTTTTTGTACAACTTTATACATCCCCATCCCCCCCCCTAACACGAGAAAAATCAATAGTGCTATGGACGTGCTGGAGGAACGTAAAAAATAGAAAATGTAATTATTTTCTATAATTCTTGGTCAAATCGAGAATGATTTCTACCTATATATATATATATTTATACCTATATTTTTTTTGTAAATTTATGAATATGACATGCAACGGCAGCTCAATTGTAAAATGTCGTCAAGTCGCGTAACATATTATTATGGTTACAACGGTAGGTATACGTAACGGGTGAGGGTGCTGGGCACATTTTTCATGTCCACGAGTCCGTGACTACCCAATAGCTAATAGTCTTATAAATTAATCTGTTTTTACTACGCGTTAAATACATAGAGTAATAGATTAATATTATGTGAACTATTCGTTTTACCAAGACCGTTATATTTTTTACTATGCCTTTAGCCAAAACTCCGTTCGGTACAACCAAACAAAAGTGACAAAATTTTAACAATAATAAAATAATATGAACAAACTAAGTTTACAGCTGGTGAGGATTAAAATTACTTTTTAAATTACTATACCTCTCCATAGTATATTTAAAACTATATAGATATTAGATAGTTATTTATGGTCATTTCCGAAAATGAAAATGAATATTGTTTTTAACAGTCGATTCAGTTGAATAATGTGATTCGAACTGTGCATTATTCAAATACGCTTACTACTTAAGCTATACTGAATCAATTATAATATTAGTATTGTTTAATTTTTATTGGACATAATAATAAGGTAAGAATGTAAAGAATGTAAAGGTAAGAACTTGTATCGTACTTTTATTACTACTAAAATAATTCAATATGAATTCATAATAAAGTGACAAAACTGTTTTAAATTGACATTATAAACTTTTGTTAATACAATCATATCTATTCAAGTAAATGGTGTGTCAATGATATCGTGAAAAATACTATGTAGGTAAGTATGAATAAAAGGTACATATTCTACTGTCTGATAGATAACAATAGATAAAATACAATTATTAAAACCTAAAACTGAATAAGTTATGAATTATAATGGTATAACATGGGTACTCAGTATGAGAAAAATGTCATAATATACTTAATTAAATCGATTTTTCTAGTGTTTAGGGGGTGCACAAAATTGTATTTTACTTGTACAAAATAGTGCAAAAAAAAGTTCATAATACTGTGTAAGTTTGATATAAAAATTTAGAAGTGACAGTGCTGATGAAACGGAGCTTCATACATTTACTAGTTACTGCATGTATGGAAAGTCAGAGGAAAACATAGTGGAAAGGAGTGAGGTTGAGATGTAATACTTTTGCGAAAAAATGAAAAAAATGGCCAAATGCCATTAGGGGTCCTACTAAAAAAGCTGAGTTGGCGAAACATCACAGGTATTAATTGATATACCATGCATACAAATGTTTTTAGATACTGAGTGTAGCGAGGAAGCTTATAGTTTTACAAAGATGTTTATTTTTTATTTATTTATGCGCAACTTTTCCACCAGATGATTTACTCGGATTTCTACGTGTAGCGCCTTTTTCTGAAAGGAAATTGGCGTGAGGAGGTACCTTAAAAAGATTATTTTTCGGTTTCCCCTAAAGTTTTCTAGACAAAAGAGAAAACCGGGATAAACCATGGGAAAACCGGGAAAAACGTAGCAAAATTGGAAAATCGGTACAACGTTAAACAAATATTATTAAAGAAAATATAGAAAGCCTATTTAATTATTTTACTATAATATAACATATATATATCACTGACGAAGCATCACTATCAACATAACTTGTTTTTTCGTAAACAATGATTTATCGTTGCTCACGGGTTTACATTAAATTACTTATAACCGTCCCTGCAACCGTCCCCATTATCCTAAGACGTCTTTTTATAGTTTATTTTAAAACATATTATTATAAATTGAGACACGGAGGTGACTTACAAAAAGGTTATTGATGTGGGTAATGGTCAATGTAAAAAGACACGTGGACATATTGTTTTATATAACTGTACAACTAAATGTTTTGCTACGTTCAGCTTCAGTTTTTCTATTCACGTGGGTATGTTTTATTTTGATGAAAAAAAATGCACCGTGAAATTCCTTGCAAAATTGTGATATTAATAGATATTTCACATCACTTTTTCCATTTTAGGAACATATAATAAAATTACTATACAATTTATATGTCACATATATGTATATATATTCATATATTCATATGAGGACTTTAGGACTTGCGCTAATGAGTAGTTCTTAATAAAAATAAGCAGTTCTAAAACTACCTTTGGTCAGTATCTAAAACCCGTGGAAAAATCCCGGAATGTTTTTATGTACACAAAAAATATTAATGAGCGCACGTGTCTTATTCTGATTAAATGTTTATAATAAACATTATTCACCAAAAACTTTTATTTACTTATTAAATCATATTTGTTCTAAATTATAAGAAACATAATATTCCACAAAGATCCAATCGGTCTATTTACACGTGATTAACGAACTAATCACTAACAAACTATTAATATAAAATAATATAATATAATTAACTAAGACTACCATGAAACATAATAAAAGACGTCCTGGCTAATGGAGACGGGTGCAGCCACTGTTATAGGTAATTTAATGTGTGTATATATATATGTAAGTAACGATAAACCATTGCTAACGAAAATAACGATTCTGAGCACAGTTCAGTTGATAGTAATGCATTGTCAACAGTATATATATGTTATATTAAATTAAAATAATTAAATAGGCATTATATTTTTTCTTTAATAATATTTGTTTAGTATTGTACCGATTTTCCCGTTTTTCCTGGTTTTCCCATGTTTTTTCCCGGCTTTTCACATTTGCTGGGAAAACTCTTGGAAAAAGCGAAAAATGATCTCGTCAAGGTACTTCCCGAGTCAGATTTGCTTTTAGAAAGAGTACTATCATTGTAAATCGGAGCAAAATTACTGGTAGAAAAGTTATATATATATATGGAATTGAACAAAAGTGATATATTTTATAATATAATACAATAATATAAATGATTTAATTTTTTTTTTTTTTGTCTGACCTTTGTTTACGTATCTTAATATGAGTTCAGATGAGTATTGATATACAAGTTTGTTAGCATTTGATTATCATTCATTGAGGTTGGTATTTCCGAGCATAATTTCTTCATAATAAGTATTCAATTTCTATAATTCTAAGAATAAATGACGATTGACAAATTAGATGACAACATAATAATATTATTATAAAACCTTTGAAAAACTGTTTTAGATCGACAGTGTGCCAGGAGCGTTTTAACGGATTAGCAGTTTTAAATATTCATAAGGAAATAACCTATAAATATCATGGAAGTAATACACATATTTTCAAGAAGATTAGCTAAATTATTTTCTACTTTTTGCTATTAAATTATGTATTTTCGTTCAACTTTTTAAATTATGTTTATATATAAATATAACTGTTTCTTACTTTAGCTAACATATATTAATTAAAAGTGTGTTTTTAAATTATTTATAATTATTATTATTTTACTTACATGTATGATTATGTATGATATAAATTTTAAGCCAATGCCTATTGTTGACTTTTCTTTAAACTAAACTATATGATCTAACTCACCCCTCCCTTTTTTGAATTTATAGGTTCGCCCCAACAGACAAATGACAGACAAGCAAACAAGCCTACAACAGATATATGGCAATGTCGTCACCATCATAGTAATTAGTATTGTGTTCTGTGTTCGTCTTTGAAACATGATTAATATGACCTATTTTTTTTTATTTTTTTCCTCGTATCGAAATTTATTTTATTTTTATTTTATTCCATTTGTTTTCAACAACAGCATCTGTATATACATCATATTTAATATTTACATTACAAGTTGATATCTCCTCCCTATTAGCTAAGCTTGTGTCGATAGGAGAGAGTCAATTGTAACAAAAATTATATTTATAATTATAATTATAAGTTACATTAAGAACTATTAAATTATAGGATAATAATAGAATACATTATAATACAGTCATAACAATAACCACAATAACTCTAATAGCAACGAGTTGAATGAGACATCAATCAAACAATCGTATATATATCGTTTTTTTAACCTTAGTTTAATTTTAATATTACTTTCTATTAGTTTAATTTCCGTAGATAGTTGATTATATACATTAATAACTCTATTAATAAAATAATTGGCCATTGTTTTGTATTTGGTTTAGTTAACCTTAAATTACCACTATTTTCTCCCCTTGTTTTATGTATACTATCGATCTCAAATTCTTTTCTAATCATTTGTATTTTTATTACTGATAATTTATTATACAATTGATCAATTGTTAATACTTTTAGTTATTGAAATAAATCATCTGTACTAAAATTCCGATTTATATAATAATTTTTCATTAAAACTCTAATGATCATCCTGTGAGTTATAATTAATAGCTCTAATACATTTTTATATGCTGAACTCGATACAATTAATCCATACATTAATTTTAGATTAAGAACATTAAGAATATACATTAGCTCTTTAAAAAATATAAAAACATTTCCTTATCCGAGTAATAATCATTTTTATATGAAATTTCCATTTTAAGTACTCATCAAAAATTACACCTAAGTATTTGATTGAACTTACTCTAGATAGAATCCTATAATTTTTATCGCATAAACCTGATATATTTTTTTCTTTACAATTAATTTTATGTAATTTAATTTTTATCTGTTGTGGCAAGTTACATTTCGATATGGCAAAAGACGACATGGCATTTTTTTCCTGTAGGCCTAAACTTCTAGCGTTCATTAATTTCGATTAATCTGATTTTTTCGCTGGTTTAATCGCATAAAAGGTACAGTACATTAATACAAATTATTTGAAATCAATATCGCCATTTTCGAAAAAAAAAACTGGTTTTTCTCTGTATCCTTCGTGTTTAAAACTTCTTAAAGTGTTTTATTTCAAACAATTTTTGAGCGTATAACATCTGTTTGATTTTAAAATCATTTTAAACAGTTTTATGCTCAAATTTAATATTCTAAATTCCGATAGGAAAGTGAGAAATGTAGCGGTTTAACAATATAATGTTATTTTTATTTATGTGTACACTCATCTGAATCAAAATGGTCAACAGTTAAAAAATGCACGAGAAGAAAAAAGCTTCAGTGAAAATTTTTACAGATTTGGGTACTCGTATAATAAATTACTTGTTATAAAACATATACATACCTATAATATCATATTATATGATATACAATGGTTAAAAATAAATTCTAACAAAACGGCGCTTTATGTAGGCAACTGTGTTACAGTTGTGAATTCGAAACAATTACGAGTTACGATTTAGGATTCGCGAAAACAATATAACATGATAATACCTATCAGAATACTTATTTCTTTAAATTCGAAACTTCGTTAGACGATTTGACAAACATGAATTTTCTATACAATATTGAATAAATAATCGCTTCGACGTAATGCACATAATACACATAATTTCGTGATTTTACAATAATACACATCAGTTAGGTACACACATTAGGTACAAATATACTTTATAACAATTTAAAAAAAAAATTTGTTTTGACTCGGGAAATTTTTATCTAGTTACGATTGTGTATTATTCATAGGACTTCTTCGGTAAAGAAGAAGTTTAGTTTAGTTTAGTTAATATTTATTGAAAGCTTTCGACAAAATCAACCATAATACTCTTATCACCAAATTACTTAGGCTAACACAATCATTTTCATTCGTGGTTAGAATCCTTTTTAACTAGTAGGAAACAATATGTTACGTTTGCTCTAGTCAGTATAATGTTAGTTCCGGTACCCACAAGGGTCATATTGCTGCACCATTATTATTTAACATATTTATTAACGATATTAAATTTATCAATTCACGTAATTACTCTTTGCGGATGACTTAAAATTTCGAATCATAAAGAACCCAAACTATGCTGAGTTACTCCAAAATAATATAATCGATTTCTATGATTGATGTAACCAGAATAGTTATTCTGTAGAAGTATTGATCTTCTCAAATAAAGGGACACCATATCTTTATAACTACAATTTAAATGACTCTGAACGCACTCGCGTTTATGGGACTAATGAACTAGCTATAAATTTTGATGCATCACTATCATTTAAACTCTATAGTTTGGGCACCTAGTAGGGATGGTCCGATATAAACAATAGCCGATAAAAAATCGTTGTTTTTTAAGATTTATGTTATTTAATTATGACATTTAAACATTGAACCGTTGGTAATACGAAAGAAAAAGGTAGATCTCTATTTCATTTTTAAACTACTTAATGGACAAGTGTATTGTCCTGAATTACTTTCGAGCTTAAATTTTCTGGCTTCTAGTCGTAACACTGAACAACTAATATCTTTTATGTACCATTCCAGTATACCAATTACAGTCGAAATTCTCCTATGAATAGAGGTATGGAATTAGTCATTTTATTTCACATAGATTTATTTTCGTTTACAATTGTTGATTCGTTTAATGTATATTTAAATAATTTAATAAATTAGTGTATGTGATTGACCAGAAATCCAGAACCTATGATTGATGTATTTGTATATATTTATATTGTAATTATTTTAATTTGATGATGTTAATGCATATACCAAAATGTATTACATATTTAATAAGGTGTAGTAACTAAGATTTTAATTCAAACAATTGTACGCTACCGATCATGTTATAGTTCATTTAAACGAACATCTTGTCCTTCCAAATAAATAAATAAATAAATTTCCTAATATGTTGTATTATTAATAGATAATTACTAGCTTTGTGACTAGCTAATTTAACTAGCTGTGAATAATAATTATTATTTTACACGGATTAAATACGTTATTATTTCTTTTTCATCCATGCCCGTTATGGCTTTTTTAATCAACAAAAAAATATTCAGTTTTTACCTAAAATCTCGTGTCAGACACACTTTATGGGTGTAATTTTTAAATTCTGTATTCAAGATTCAAAAAGTGGAAGACGAAATTCACCCTTATACAAAATTTCAAAACTTTACGCACATGGGACGTCACTTTCTATAGAGTACATGCATACATATACATTATACATACACATACATACATATATATCGACTCAAGCTGTTCTGCTCGGCGTTGATCGTGCCAATTTTATGTTTGGATCAAACTATTTAGTATACAAATTAGTATTATTATTAGTTTTTCACCTTATCAGTGTAAGGAGCTTGAATGAAAACTAATAAAAACCTGTATTCTTGCCATCCCGAGTCTCCTCGTCTTACAATATTTTCCAATACCCCGTGTCTTTCCATTACCCTGTGTCTTCCCGTCACCTCGTGTGTCTCCATAATCCCATGAGTATAACAATTATACTATAATGTTTTTATTGTATCAAAAAGTACAAAGATTCAAAGATGACGTTTTACGTGTTTTCTCTTATTTCAATAGTTTTTGTTTTTTTTCCATGTTTTTCAAGCTAATAATAAAAGACCGGTAGGAAGTCAAATACACTATTTATTTTAAGTTATTATAGTTGTTATAGCATTTTTATTTCCGTTTACATTTATTTTTTTGGAACAAAGTTCTTTAATGCGGCTTGTGGTAAGTGAGAATTTATAGAAATCATCACGTAACGAAAAATTAAATTATCGTTTTTCACTTAAATATCACTAGTGAGGTACTGTACAGTGGTAATTTTTCGATTTTCTCAGGTATTTTCTCAAAAAAATGTGGAAAACTGGGAAAAAACGTAGGAAAACCGAGAAAATCAGTACAACATATTATTAAAGAAAATTTATAAAGCCTATTTAATTATTTTACTATGATATGGCATAAATATTGTAACAAAGCATCACTATCAAGTGAACTACAGAATCTTTTTTTTTTTTAAGCAATGTTTTATCGTTACTTACAGGTGTACATCAAATTACCTAGTGACTTCACCCGTTTCCATTATTCTAGGACGTCTATTTATTTGTTATTTTTCCTTATCCAAGGTTCGTTTAGAACTTTACTTTGCAATAAGACTTTAAAATTAAATCAGTAAACTAACTAGCTTCGAAACGTTGTAAAAATATTATTCCAAACTACATTTACATTTAAATCCTCTAATCGCGGAATTTGTTTCTAATTCACTTCCTGATAATCCCATTAGACGTCTCCAAAAAAAATGGTTTCGTGACCGGCTAGTTGATTAAATTAAATAATCATATTTGTTACGTTATTATGTTGGGATCTATAAATGGATGGCCCCTCTCCTCTATGTGTTAATAAGTTGGGTTTATTTCTTTATGTATACGAATGTATATTTCTCGTATATACATTTTGTTAAATTTGATAATTATGCCTCATAGATTGTAGATATTTTTTATAAAAAAAATAAAAAATAAAATAAATATATTCCTTAAAAACCGAATTTCGGGGAATGGTTTTCAATAAGAGGTAGGTTTCAATAGCTATTACCGTTCTCCGCGATATATTCCGTCATTGGAAAGAAACTGCATGACGATTGGATGAGTAGTTCTCGAGATTACCTCGATCAAACGTCTGTGTATGCCTACGTTTTTATACATATTATGTCTATTAGTGTTTTCCACTTGGCTAACTTCAAGAGTTTCTAAGACGGTGTGTCAAAACGTAAATGTTTTTTAACTATGTGTACGAATAGACGATAAAGAAAACAAAGACAAAATAATCAAATTATATCAATTTTAATTATGCTTTATTGTACAATAAATAATTTTTATTTCATAAAAAAAAATATATATATATATAGGTATACTGTTATAATATAGAGTTTATAAAAAAATGTTTTGAACAATATATTTTTTTTTTTATAAATAAAATCCCAATAATATTACATAATATAAGTGGGTAGATAATTCGAACAAACAAAACAAACATTAGAAACCAGAGAGAAGGCGACATGCATATTAAACAAAATATTATTGGAAGGGAGGGGGGAAACAGAAGTGAATGTTCTCAAAGAGGTATTTGAAAATATCATAACCGACAATATAATTTTATGTGTATAATATTATATTATTATTACAATATTTGTATAAAGCGTTGGTAAAATTATAACGTGTTTGCGACGTACGACAACTGGTGGCGGAAAATCGGACGACAAAAATACGAAATTTTCCATTAGCCCGCAGTAGTCTATATAGTTTTAAGACACGTTTCTAATTATTTACGTTATTGTTATAATTTCACATTTGTATGCGTAAGTACTGAAATAACCAGAAAATAATAACGAATTTTATTTTGCGATTTGACTACAGCGAGTAATTACGTACATAGATGATAATAGCACGTTTCCTCGCCCATAGTGTTTGGTCCAGTGATAGTTCTGATTAAGTGGTCATTCCCAATATAAAATGGAAAGGAAATTGTATTTACTATTGGAACTTACGTATGCAATACCTCCGAATGATTTTCACCCGCTATATCTAGTGCGAGAACTTACAATTCGCCCATTGATTACATCATTACATTAATAATATTAATCGAACCGTTATTGTTTTATAACGAAAAAAAAATTAATTAATTCAACTTATTACTATATTTTGTTCGAAAAGGCATTAATTTACAAAAAGTTATAGAAGTTACAGAAGTTAAATAACTAAGGGGGAGGGAGGGAAATCGATTTATATGCATTAAAAAATACATTATGAGGAATAATATTAAGACGTAGAAAAACGAATATATCTTGCCGATAACTTTCGGTGTAGATATAAAATAATGAAATAATATAAATAAGCTGTACATTTTTTTGCCGTACAATGGCTGTAACAATAATCGTACAATAAAATTATCGTTTTATACCGTTATATGCAATATAATAACATAAATTATTCTGTAATTGTGTATTAGAGTTTTCAATAATTTTATAATTATTTATTAATTAAATAACGCCGGTACAATTACAGTCGAATGCGACACGTTTTTGTGCCGAGCATTATACCGCTCTCGAAAGATTTTTTTTCGCGTTAGCCCTTGGCGGTAAACACCTGCGACGGCTGTAGCGAAAAAAAAAAGGGAGGTGGTGGACGCAACAACAACAAACAAGTATAGTTTATATATAATTTACGCCGCCGCAGACGTCTCGGACAGACGGCACACTCGTTTATATATAGTACAGAGTCGTGTATATAGTAAAATTAATGTTATTATTTTGACAATAATAAAAACGGTAGTAAAAATACGATACCTACGCCCGAAATCGCAAAATTCGTATAAATCGTATAGAGGTCACGCAATAATGATGCGAACGAAAAATGAAAGGATTCGTGTCGTCGGGCGGACGGGAAAAAAAATTTACAAATAGACCGGTCCACATAATGTTATACTGTAGCCCGTAGTCGGACGTAATAGACGTGGCGCGAACGTGTTTCGAACCCCGGGGCGAAGTCAAACGACAAACGACCGTTTTTGATTTGTTTTTTTCGGTGCGGCGGTCTTCGACAGTTCAATTCGGTTCAAAAACGACGGAAATAGAGCGCCGAGTGAAATGTAAAAGAGACGGCTAGATGCGGAACAATATCGAAACAAAAATGAATCGCGACGCTAACGATACGTTGCGTCCGCGCGGTTCGCTCGTTCTCGGCGCACGCCTACGGGGACATTCGATTGTTTTTCGGTTTTTTTCCGCGGTTTACGACCCGTTTCGGAACGGTACTACCGCGGCGGCCGTCTGCAAATACGCGTTTCTCGGTTGGTTTTTCGCGGCGGTTCCCGGAGAAACGGAACGTCGTCCCGTCGCATTCGAGTGCGTCACGCGCGCGCGTAACCGACCGCAGGGAGATTACGTTATTGCGACGTCGCCCGGAACGTCCGCGGCCAATAATACTATTTGCTTAACAATAATACAATGATAACAGTACGAGTACGCAATAAAAAAAATGTGTGACGAAATGTCGGGCCGGAAAGTCCACCGCGGCAGTTCGCACTCGTCCACGCGCCTGCGGTGTCCCGGATTCTCCGGACGAACGGCGATGAACTGCCCTACGCGGCGGTCGAAGGCGTGGACGACGACGACGGCGGCGGCGGCGGCGGCGTACACGGAGGCGCGTGCGTTCGCGGAGGCGGCGGCGGCGGCGCTATCGCGCCCGGCCACACGGCCTCGGTGGCCGCCGAACACGGCTGCGTCGCGGTGAGATGGTGCGACGGGTGCCGTCCGACGGCCGCGATGCTGCCCGCGGCCGACGCCGCGTACACCATGGCGTGATGATAATAGCTGCTGCAGTATGTGTTGTACGCGGCGGCGGCGGCGGCCGCGGCGGCCGCACTCCCGCCGGTCGTACCCTCGTAGTTCGCCGCGGCCATTGAGGCGTCATTGCCGCCGCCGCCGCCGCCGCCAGCACTATTGACCGCGGGCCCGCCGACTCCGTAATGACCGGCCGGATGATGTTGGGACGGGTGCAGCGCCGGATGGGCGTGCGACGGATGCAAGTGTTGATGGTGGTGCTGCTTTTGAGCGGCCGCGGCCGCCGCGAGTATATCGGTGACCGCGTGCGGACTTGGCCAACAGTGCTGCAGCGCGGGGTGCGGCGACGGTACCGGTGACTGAGGAGCCGACGCGATTCTGGACGGCCCCGTCGGCGGTGGCGGTGAACAACACATCGGACCGGCCACCGCCGCCGTCGGAAACACCGCGGTATGTAAACCCGGCGGCGGCGAACAAAGATGATGCTGTTGATAGTGATTGGTGTAGAGTTGGTGGTGTTGATGGTAATCGTGGTGATACTGGCCGTGTTGATGATGATTGAGGTGATATCCCGCCGCCGCGGCCGCCGCCGCTGCCACCGCCGTGGTCGGCGGAGAAGAGACTTGGTGGTTAGGGTAGCCGTGATGGTAAGGGCCGTACACGTGGTGCGCTGCGGCCGTGGGTGATAAGCCGACGACAGCGGCCACAGCGGGCTGCTGCGGTGAAGTGGTTTGTGTAGGTCCTCCGGCACCGCCGCCGCCGCTGCTGCTACTGCCGGACGAGCCGATTTTATTGCGCAGGATCCGGCTTATGCTGGACACGCTGGGCACGTTGAACTTATCACAAACCCCGTCGGCGAGCAACCGATCCCGGATCTCCCACGCGAACACGCCCGGATCTTTGCGCTTCAACCGGCCAATGTACGCAACCACCCTAGGCGTGGTAACGCGTGGCTTGCTGCCGCCTATGGCTCCCGGCAAGACGCTGCCCGTCTCGTGGTACCGGGCGAGAATCTTCGAAACGCAACCGTGCGATACTCGCAGCTGCCGACTTATGTCGCACGGCCGGATGCCCACACGGGCCAATTCGACGATGCGTACGCGCACGGCGTTCGGAAGCGGCCGACCGTTGACGAAAACGCCGCCCAATTGGTTCACTTCGCCGTACTGTTGCTGTTGTTGGTGCTGTAAGTTCTGTTGGTGTTGTTGTAAATTATGGTGATGGTGTAATTCGTGGAGTTGGTGATGATCATGATGGTTTTGCTGCTGCTGTTGCTGCTGCTGCTGTTGGTTGTGATTTTGAACGGTTTGGTCGTGCTGTTGCATGTGGTGCTGTTGCTGGTGTGGTTGTTGTTGGTGTAGTTGATGCTGTTGTTGATGCAACAAGAGCATCTGCTGTTGTTGTTGTTGTTGTTGTTGAGAGTCTTGTCCACCTCCGCCACTCCCTCCGCCACCGTGTCTTGGTTCCAGTAGCATTGGCCGGTGCTGTGATCCTGCAAATAACGATCACATATTAGACACTCCTGCATTACAAAATCAGTAAACTAATTAATGTTAAACATTTGAATTTCTTTTTTCGACACTGTTTTTTTTATTTTCGACCGTCGTATTGTTAAGTAGATTTTCAGTGTCCATTTCAGTGTTACTGTTATTGTAGTGTTTATATAAAGTATTTAAATTAACCCACCAATTAAAAAAAAATTTTTTTTTTTTTATTTTCTTTCATCATAAAACCATAAACTGGTTGAAATAAAAAATAAATCAAATTAAACGTTTTGTTAACTTTTTAACTAAAAATAATAATAATAATAATTAATTATCTATCAACAATTGCATGTTAGAATATTTTTTTTTAATATAAATCATATTATTATGTAAAGTGTTTCCCAGAATATTGTTCAGTTATCATTTGGTATTATTTTTTCATATATTTTTCCTACACCGTCTACCGTTGGTTGGGACAATTTACAAAGGTATAATAAAATTAAAGTAAATACCTATTAAAAAAAATCAAAAATAAATACAGAACTATAATAGCTATAATATAACTTCTAAACAAATTGTACCACCGCGTGTCTGCGTAGATACGTAATACAAACCACGTGATAAAGGTTAAATAAATACACAATTGTATACATAATATTTTATAATAAATATATACATTTTTTTTCGACGAATCGGAGATATCAGCTGTTTGGTTAAAGGTTAAACAGGTTTTTAAAATCATCTACTTTAGTTAAGTTAGGCTCCTATGGTACGGAGAATCGACCGAAATCTAAAGAAAGAGTATAATTTGTATATGACCGGTATTCGTGATAAGGCCACTCATTTATACTTTATTTGTAAATAGTGCGATTTTGTAATTTAAAAGTTATATAATGGTTATTGTTGTGTTAATCTACATTAATTAATTTACTGGGTGATATCGACTAATTCAGAACCGTAGATAGCTTTGGATGACAACTCGACGACATATGTATAATACATATCATGTCATTTATTCTTCAAAACATTTCAAATGATTATAAGTTATTTATTTTAAAATCCAATGGATAAAGCATAAAACGCAAATCAAATATATTTAACATGTATATGTATATATATATCTTTAGCATTTCAATTTCAGATACAAAAACAATACCTTTAAGAGCAATTTAACATGTATTCACGATTGCATCCCAATCTATATTCGAGTTGCTCATTTAATTATTCCATGAACAAACTCATCAATGTATAAATGTATAATAACTTTTTGTCCTTGTGCATATAACTTATATGAAACAAAAAATTGAAATTTCCGTATTTTAATAACGAATTTTTAATTATTTTAAATTTGAATTACGAATTATTCACGAATTTAAAAATTTGTTTTATAAAATAGAATTATAGTTACTTTATAACGTATTATTTTCATTTATTTTATAATTTACTATCTTATAAAATGTTTCAAATTTCCTCAATTATTTCCAAAACACGCTTCCAGTGTCAAAAAAAATCAAACTTGTTTTCAAATTCTGAAAAGTTGTAACTCGCAGTGAATTTTAGGTTTATGACCATGGTGGAAGGATCGAAAAAGTTTTCATATTTGGTGACAAAAATAAGGGTTGCTGTTAAAAAAAATTAATTTTAATTGCGCTTGTGTACAAGAGTTAAAAAACTGAAAACGATCTCAAAGTGTGTATTTAGATACCATTATCTCCCGGAAACTCAATTTAAATCTAAAGTCATCAGCTGAGATAATTAGTGGTACATAAAATACGCGAAACGTTATAAATAGATAATTAAAAAAAATAAAAATAATTTCAAATATTTTGGTGTTTAAAACGTTTGTTCGATCTAAATAATTAACAACTCGTTTAGGTCAATTACGTTGTTTTTTCGAATAAAATGCCATTTCTATAAAATCGATAACTATACGAGTATATATTATACGAAAAACAATTAAACAAGTATAAATGCGTCCGGTCCGTTTGTAAAATAATAATATAATGCAACTGGGTGTATAATATTACATTACCAGTATATTAATGTACCCGAGTGAAAATATAATTTCGCGCTGAAAGGGTTATTATTTCTTTGATAGTGTTCCAACAGAAGATGCATTAGCACGTTATAATAATAATAATAATAATAATAATAATAATAATAATAATAATAATAATGATAATAATATAGCGTTCCGCGGGAATTGACAAGATTAGTTAATGCGTATATTTGCGTATATATATGTACTGCACATAAAATACACTCAACGTATAGTCGACTATAGGGGGAGGAGGGGAAATCACGTTTTATTTTGGCATCAAAAGAACACGAAAATACAGGCATTTCACGCGTGGTATAATACATAAAAATACCTATTAATAATAGTATTGTATTAAATTTCAACATTCGCGATTTTATTGTAATATAAACATTTTTTGAGTTTTGACTCTACTCAAAATTTATTGCATAAATACCACCTTTAGAGGATATAACACCTTCATTTTGCTATCACTTTTATGTCGAGTTTTTTTCTCGACATAAAAATTTTTAAACTATGATGGACTGACCTCTTTCGTCCAAATATAATAAGTTAATTTCCTCTAATCGCCCAAATTTAATTCACTCTTTTCGACCGTAGTTTCACGTTTAATATTTTGAGAACCATTCATAAAACCATTTTTTGTTTTATATTTACTTATATTTGTTTATTGTTCATTGTAAGGTACTTCTTAAGTATTTTTCAATAGTTTAATAAAGTCATATAGCATTAACCAAGAGAGCATTACAGTGAAGCGGCTTCTATACTAATCTCCAAAAAATGTTATTATGCTTAAAAACACAATAACTTTTTATTTTGTTATTTTTTAATATACAATTATATTTTTTATCTATTCTTTGTGGTGGTGGTGGTGGTGGTGCTCTCTGAATGCTAAATTACTTTATTCAAATATTTTTTACAAATAGTAAATTATACTTAGAAATAATAAGCAAATATTGAACGTAAATAATTTTGAAAATTGGTTTCCAAAATGTTGAGCGTGATATCGTAGTCGAAAATTTGTATTTAATTTGGGCGAACTAGTTTATAATACTACGTTTTGGGCGAAAAGCATGCCACCCAATTATACTCACATATTCACGAAAAAAGCTACAGTTATCAAAAAAAAAACATAAACGGTTTTATAATTTTTTAGCAACGTACCTTATATTATACTTTACCCTTATAATATACTGTTATACTTACGTATACTACATATTTTCTTTTTAGGATGAAATTTTAGAGTTTAAAATCTGATAACAACAGCAAAGAAAAACATTGCGAGTGTTTAACCACTATCTACACGACATAAGGTACGACAAGTAACGTAATTTTGCTATGTCATCCATTGTGATACTTATAAATATAGTTATATAAACTATAAGGCAGTAAGGTAGTATAAATGCGGATATGGTGTCCTCTTTAGTGCAGGCCATTTTATATATATAGGCGCCGGTCCACTGATAAATGTCCTGTAGTGTTTATCAATAGGTTTCGACAGTGAAAAACATATCACAATAAAGATTATATTTCTTAGATGTTGTATACTTTAGAGAAAATGGTTATGATCTATTTAGTCGCGAAAATCTCAAAAAATATTGGACCGGACTTCGACTGGTTTTCTGCAAATGTTTTGTTCCTCTATTAACTTCCTTACATTACGGTTATAGGTCACAAACATTTTTCATCTTATTTTATACTTTTAACATTTTAAAAATCTGAAAATAATTTTTTTTTTTAAACAGACTGTATCATTATTTTAAATCTACTGAAAATTATTTTCGTGCTCTGTAAATACGCTTACGCAATGGCATTCACACTATATATTCCGCTCTAGCGGTCTAGGGTTCGAATCCCGAACACATGGTTTTTCTATTCTTTTTTAATTTCATCACTTATTTGTTAATATGTTTTTTTGTGTCCTGGCATATCGCAACACATTTATTTTCCGAAATTATTTTCCCCGATATTTTGATAGTAACAATCCAAACCAATAACGATTAAATATTAATTAATTTTTGTACATTTGTCACGGATAAGAAAAGTCCATTTTAAAAATTTATTACATAATAATAATAATAAAATATTGGAAAAAAAATATTATTGATGTTATACTTTAAGAGGATGTCATACCCGTATCTATTGTATCAGTCTGACTAACGAGCAACATAGCAAAACCACATGCTTCCGTTACGAAACGAACACGATCTTTAAGAAGCTGCTGCTTTTCGATTTTATTTTATGTTTAGAGATGGTCAGGTGCTCAATATGAAAATAATTAAATATAATTATTCGGTTGCTACTTATTTAGAAAAACAGTTTAAAATATTATAATATATTAGAAATATTGGGGAATATTGGTTTTACTATTTTGTTAGTTAGTTGGACTGATAAAGTAAATACAAGTGTAACATCCTCTTAACCACATAATATTTATATAGTTATTTCATACACTTCTTTAATTGTTATACATAATTATTTGATTTGATTTCAGTTAAAATATATCAAACGTTACATTAAGTAAGTATAAAATGAAAATTCGTCAAAAATGTATAATACTCAATATACTTTTTTTGTTATTGCAGTGAGTTGTGACTTTTAAAATAATTAATATACAATTTGAGGCATTTTGCTTTAAACATACATTTTTATAAAAAAAGTTGTACATACGCAAAAAAAAAAAAACAATGATTTATAATAGTATTTAAAATAATGAAGCGGAGAACGACGAACAATGACAAACTGACTATAAGATTATAAGACTATAATCTTGTAATATATAAGACTACTATACTTTATGTATTTACATTTGAAATATGTTATTTACGTTTCCTTAAAACCTACATCACCTACAGTGATGTTATTATTATATAAATATATTAAGGATTACTGACAAAAACTACGTGGATATTTTATCGTATTAACGAGCAGCTCTACAATTTTACATTACTGGTAATTTTTGTCACTTTTATTTTAGAGAGTAAAATCATTATATCTACTTTTGATTTTTAAATGACTACTTATATGTATTAATAATGTAGGAGGAATATTAGTTTAAATTGATTTTGGTATTGACATTTTTGATTTCTGTGCACTCTTTGACGAGATATTCTACTTTTAAGTTTGGGTATGTAAGCAGAGAGTTATATAAAGGCACATTTATTTGTACGGCGGGACGGAGAGGGACGTTTGAATAGTGCACAAAATTGAATATTTTTCGAGATGATAAGGTGATCTACCTTAATGGATCAGCTTGTTCATTGTAGTTGTTTCATTAGCTAGATCCAATTTCACTCAATTTCTGTATACAGTAAGTTCCCGTTACAACGAACTCCAAGGGACCGATTTTTTTTCCCGTTATAACGGAAAATTCGAAAATTCGAATAAAAAAAATTTAAAAACATTATGTTATTCAAATACAAATAAATATATAATATATATACATAAATCTTTGGCCCCGAGGAGGAAGAAACTAAGTTTTTCAAAAGAGAATTAAGAGAATTTTCGGGGTTTTTCTTATGTAATTTTTATTAATTTTATTTGTCGGTCTAAATTCCTTAAGTCATAAGTGTATGTATATTCTAATACATTTTATAAGAAAAATTCAAATATCTCCTGTCAGTACCATGTATTTTTCGTATGGCAAAAAAACATAAATCATAATACAATTTGATTATACGACTTAAACCATTTAGAACGTCATATATAGGTTAGGACATTTAGGTATTATTTCATAATGTCGTTTAGTAATTGTCAAAACAAAATTCTATTTTTGTAAAAAAAAACCATGCGTCAGCCATCCTTAATAGTGGTTAAATTTAAAAAAAAGGCTTTTTTTTAGCAGTTACCTTAACAACCTGTAATGTATAATGAACCTCTGTGCAAAGATTCAAGTTTCTAAATTTTAAAAACCCCGTTTATTTTTTTTTATATCCTGCAAGGTATTTGATGGAGAAAAAGTAAAGAATTAACACGTGTATCCCGCGTTGTCTTCTTGTCGCCTCGCGTTTCTTCAATAATAACCGTTTTATTGTTTCATTTATTTTACCATAACGAGTAGTTAATGTGCTATGTTGAAAAGTATCCTATATATGTGTTATAAACCTGAATGTATATTTCGGCCATCTATGCGCGGAAAAATTTCATTAAAATCCGTTCAGCCGTTTTGGCGCGCGTTTGAGTCACTAACATCCAAACATTGTCAGAAACTTTTGCATTTACAGTATTAATATACAATATACACACACACACGCAAAACTGGCCTGTACGCGATATACTCGTATGCGTTATTTTATATTGTTTTAGAGTGAATATTTTATTGTAATATTGTTTAGACTACCGCCTCCGCTGCCGCCACCGCCGCAACAGCCGCCGTCCCAGGGTCGGGTTACACGGACGGATCGTGTTTCTCATTAAAAAAAAAAAACAGCACGGCTATATAATAATATATTGCACATAATTTACACGGTTATTGAGTCGTAAGCATTTATTATGAAATTGTTTGTGCGCGTTACGACTTTACGGCACACGGATATTCGCACGTACATTGGCGCGACGAATATATTGTGGCACCCCCCTCCCCCCCGGTGGCGCTGCACTGGGAGGCACGAAATGTTCGTTACCTGCCGATTTCTTTCAACGGAGATTATCGCGGCCAATAAAGTAAGTATATATATACTTGGACGTCTACAATTTCGTCTTTATTAATTTTTACTCGGTGTATATTTTATTTTTTAGTACTGCCGGAAGTCGTCATATTATGCCAGTAAAATATTATTATAATATATATATATATATATATATTAAAATGATGAGGTACTTGAATAGTTTCAAAAACTAAAAAAACGGACTTGATTGAAAATCTCTGAAAATGTCAATAAATGTTACGAATAAAGTGTCATCAAACGAACAATTAGCATTTTTTAAGATTCACGTGAACGTCAGAGCGTTTTTCCCAAACAAAATAAGATTTTTCGAGAAAAATTAATAGCTTCTTCGCTATACTCAAAATCTAAAAAAAATTAAAATAACAAAAAAAAAGCGAAACTCTACGACCTGGGGATACAGCCGGGGTCAAGTTCCGTGGCTTGGGGGATGGGGTTACGACACTCACTTAATTCAGCTCCGTAGATATAAAAATATTATTCTGGTAGTAGCATAGTCGGAAATAATATCAGAAGGGATATTCAACCTTTCAAGACTCTCTTCACTTTAAAATTAATTAATTCACCATAAATTAATCAGATGATTAGAAAATGTATTAAGGTGTTCACAAACTACAGCGTTAGAAAAAGCTTGTTTTCATACATTTAAATGAGACTTCATATTAAAGCGAAATTTTTCGGGGCGGTAAATTTTTACCGCAAGACCTGCAGCGAAATTAGTTTTTTCGCTGCATGCACTATTATTTCGCTTATCACCGCGGTAAATGAATTTACTAACTGAAAATTGTAGTCAGTTAATAATTATATATACGACAGAACATTGTGTTGAATATCTTTCGTAATATCAATAAATTAATTTTTATCTACTTTTAAGCTATACGTTTACGTGTAATCCGATACATACCTTGATGATAAATGTTCTGAAATTATTATAGATACGTAGGTACTCGGCGTATTAATTTAGTTTGTTCGTTATTGTACGTTATTGTATACTATTAAAGTATTATCGTTATCATCAATATAATGATTGTCCATCATGATGACACAAATCTGAAATAAATAAGCACTGATCAGGTGAGTTACATGTTTAAGATAGAAAATATAAAGTAAGCGTAGTTCGGATAGGTATAATACAATAGTTATGGAAAATTAATACATTATACAAATTAAATACTGTAGAAGACCTTTAATTACTACCGCGCGATTTTGCTGTAATATTTCACTTTGGTTAAGTTGGGTCAGCGATATTTTATTTCGTCCAGTTACTACAGAAATTTCGCTACCCGCTACTGATGCCGCTATCGCTCTGGTTTGTGAGCACCTTTATGTTTTAAGAATACAGTAAACACTGGATTATTAAAACATAATTTATTGATTTATTTAACGTAAAAATTATTACGCAAAGTATTGACAATTTAAGAAACAAACTGTAGTACTTTATAATGCCACTATTTTTTGTCACTCTTATTTTTGAGGGGTGAAACGACTACTTACTTTTGATTTTCAAATGACAGCCTACATATACATTAAAAATTCTATAAATATATGGAGTATTAGTATGTTCTACTTTTATGTTTAAATTTAGAGTAGTGGCGCATCATTTATATGGCAGAAGGGTAATGAAAAATAATGGCGATCTAACATTTTAGAGCTGCTACAGTTTCTTAAATTTTCGAAAAAATGTTTTTGAATATAATCAATATTTTACGAAATAATGAGCGTTAAATGAATTATAGCTAACATATAACTGCAAACTACATTATACATTTTTTAAACCACATAAAAAAAAATTATCAGTGATATTTCGGGAAGAGGTTATAAAGTCCTTAACCCCCCCCCCCCCTTGCATTCTGGAATAGGCTTTTTTTTTAACCGAAAAATAAATATTCCGATAATTTCTCCCTCTCGTATGAGTGGAATATACAAACCAATATTTCAGTTAGTTTCATTTTAGTCGCCGTGATGCAAGTCGGATCTACTCGAGAAAAAATGTTCTTCTTGATATACCACTGCAGGAGGTGTCTGCAAGTAGTTTTGTGTCCGGATAGATCAATTTTGATATCACCTATAGCTATATGCATCGAATACTTGTCGTAACAGGGTAAAACTATATCGTCTATATATTTGTATCTGTTCTGTTTATTTCCCCCCCCCCCGTTCCCAATTCATACAAAGTGTAAGTCACTAACAAGTATCATTGTATTATATTATTGATATTGTAAATAATTTTTAAGCTCCGAATAATATTGGTTTACGAATCACTCAATCACGTAGAACATCTCATGTATGAATGTCATTAACTTGGAAAAAATTGTTATAACGGATTATTCCAAATAGTCGTTAAGGATATTGTACGAAATGATCATACACGTATTGAAATCTATGTATAAAAAAAACCTATCAACATATTTTATAATGAAGTGCAAATATAATATGAGTCATGGCCATACGCAGAATTACCGATGTAATATTCTATATCTATGTGTATTGTGTACATTGTCCGAGAACGGTCGATATTTTATCAACAAAATATTATAAATATTATATTAACAGGCAAATATTATACTTTAGATATTATTTTCATTTTTTTAAGATCGGTGTTATAATAATTATAATACTATATAAATAATAATCTATGTATATATTACAATATCGTTAAGTTGTCGACGCGTGTACAACACAAATAATATATTTTGTGATAATGCCATGTAGACCGAATCATGTACAGGGTAATCAATCTATCATAAGACATTCGTTATCACGGGAAGTATTTACTTTTTCCGGAATTTGTTTTCTAGAATATTTAAGAAACAAGCTGTTCTACAATTTTATAATTATGTTATTTTTTGTGACCCCTATTTCTGGGGGTAAAACCACTTCATACTTTTGATTTTTAAATAGCAACCTATATTAAAAAAATCTATAAATCGATGGAGTATTAGTGAAAATAAATTTTAGTGTTGAAATTTTTGATTTCTGTCAGTCCTTTGACGAAATATTCCACTTTTAAGTTTGGGTTGGGGGAGAGTGGTGGTGCATTATTAACACTCTACGCATCGTACCGCTACACAGATGATATTCCACTACTCTCCTCCAATCCAAAATTAAAAGTGGAATATTTCGTCAAAGGACTGACAGAAATCAAAAATTTCAACACTAAAATTTATTTTCACTAATACTCCATCGATGTATAGATTTTTTTTAATATAGGTTGCCGTTTGAAAATCATAAGCAGGTAGTGGTTTTACCCCCTCCTTCACACCCAAAAAAGGGAGATAAAAAATAATATAAATATATAATTGTAGAGCAGCTTGTTTCTTAAATATTCTAGAAAACAAATTCCGGAAAAAGTAAATAATTTCCGAGATAACGAATGTCTTATGATAAATTGATGACCCCGTATTAAATTATTTCGCCGGATAATATTGAATCGATCGGCCAATGACTTGTCCGGGAAGTTTGAGGGGTGCTTTGCTAAACCAATTTTATGCTAGCCGCAAGGTGCCGCTATCTAGTTTTAATTTTTCGTAGATGTGATTTTAAATTCTGAGTATAACGAAGAGTTTTACAGAGATGTATATTTTTTGTTTTCCCGGAAAACATTTTTATGGTTATACAAATACTTCGATTTTTAGATTTGGAGGGTGGCGAGGATTGTATTTAACGTACTAAAAAATATTATCTCGAAATATATAAAAAATTTTAAATATTTACACGCCTTTTCCGCAGGAAGCCGGAATCGGGTCGAATTTTGTATAAAAGTGACGATGAAACTTTAAACCAAGACGAGTGGCGCGTTGCTATAAGAACAGTGGAACACGGACAACTGCTCGGGATACTAAAAAAGTCATTGTAATTCGTATAATTTTAATATATAATGTATTTTTAATTCAAAATATTGTAATATAATATTGATGTATTTTGAATTTCTACGATTTTCATCATGTGAAGAATTTAAAATAAATATATCCTAAGAAGAAATCGATTAATTAGCTAGGACGGGAAACCTGAACTGGCCCCAAAGCACTTAAATCCCTCGCTACACCACTGACCTTGCAGAGGACGTAATCTTTACTGACGACCACGGATTAAGATATACACATCTCAATTCGTGTCGACAACGCTATACGAACGGCAATGCGGTGCGAACGGTTATTTCGATGTTATATCGTTATATCGTATTTAACCTCCCGGGAACCAATACGGATATACAGGCGTAGACACGTAAGTAACATCCGGACACGGCGAGAATGGACCTGAATTAAAGGCGTCCAGGAAGGCATGTCCCCGGGAAGATCATAGGATGCATTTTGATGTATATATATATACTATACAATATTGCTTTTATTGACTTATATTACGACGAGTTGAATGGAATATTTGTTTTTTTTTCTTTTTCTATAAGTTAGATTTAAACATACACCATACCTTATTTCGAGAATATAAAAATTAAGTGATAGCGTTTCTCCCTCCCCTCCTTATTTGTTCCATTTTAATAGAACTCTTACGAATACGGACCCGCGGGCCCCCACAAACCTTAGTCCGGGCCGGGACGAGAACCGCAGAACAATAGTTCCGGTATCCGCGACCGTATACAACCGCGTTTATATAACATTAATATTTAGGTCTGTTGTAATTTGTTTTTTATTTTTTAATTTTTTTTCTTATCATTATTATTATTCCGTTTTCACGTTTCACGCGAGCGTATAAATATATTAATATTATTATGAGCGAGAGCGTAGGCGCGTCGGCGGCGGGACGAACGGACATTCGGCGGGCGAGCCAAGAAAATAATTACACACAATCGCCCGACTCTGTACCCGTCCAGCGGGCTCGCGCGTATGTGCCGCCGCCGAGGGGCGGTACGCGTCATTTACGAATCCATTACGCCGTGGCAGGGAGGGCCGGGCCGGGGGACTCGGATGGCTGCCGTCGAGTACTGTGCATAATAGAGAGACGCGCTTACCAGCGATCGTTTCACGTTTGTACGTATACGCATGTATGTGGTACGCGTGTACGTGAGTACGTATGTAATATATATATATATATATATATAAAATATATATATATATATATACGCATATGATATTATGTATGTATAATACGTATATGCTGCACGGTATAATGACGCGTACGAAGATTGATAATCGTAAAAATAAAACGTCGCCGTTACGTAATATTATTATTATTATTATTATTGTCACTGCGGCGGCAAAAAAACGTACTATACATTATCGCGTTCGCGGCCGTATAATAATAATAATAATAATAATAATACACGCGGCCGGTCGTATACGCATAATACGTATGTACGTTGAAATTAATCGTCGCCGGCGACGGAGCACGGAGGCGCGCCAGAAAGAATGAAAAAAAAAAAACCTCGGGAGGGACGAGAAATCGTCCCGACGATAATAATTATTATTCGTGTACCTATATACCTACGCGTATAGAAGAAGAAAAAAAAAGTGAGCTGAACGATACGAGACGAAAATGTCCATCGGGGCGCGGATGACACTTCGACAAAGAGAATATCCCCGGCGTGTCTCCCGAATTACAAATGTGCGCCCTCTATCCCCCCCCCCGAATTACAAATGTGTGTACCGCGTTTCATAAAATATATTCGTTTTTAATGTAATCCGAATTTGTTTAACTCGATTTAAATTGACAACAAACTAGCAATCTCTATCAAATTTTTACACACGAATATCATAATCCTTAACCGCGGTCCACGGACTCAGTGGCGCGCGCAGGACCCGTTCGGACCAAATTTTTCTGAAACACAACCCTTTTGGACCAGAATTTTCCTTATATCAGTTTAAATGACCGTTTATTAAGCGAGTGCCTTATATAGTAGTATTTTATCTGTATTGTCTTATTGTATATAAGACCTTGACACACAGACATCTATTATAAAAAGATAATGGATATAGGTATATATTTATTAAAATTGTATGTATTTAATATAACTGGAGGGGATAGTACATATTGATTTTAATTATAGTACTGTCACAATTATTACTGAATAAATGATTTTTGATCAAATTAAATTGTATTTTATTCTGCGGTATTAGCGATTTTGTATATTGTTGAATGAAAAACTTGATTTTAAAAAACATAGTGAAGGAAGACATTTTAGAGGAGTTTTTACCCACAGTTATATTTATATGTATGAAATGGATCGATATAAACCCACCTTGTATCCATAATAATTATAGGTAGTCGTGAATTCGTGAACGCAACAACTTATTATTATTTTAATGTTTTTTTTCGAAGAAAAACTGATTAAAATATCGATCAATTAATGACCTCACTCTAATTAATAAATGCTAGTCATTTTAAGTTGTTTTATAATAGTAAAATATTTTGAACTTTTATTTTGCGTTGATAACTTTTTGTCCGACCTTTTTATAAATAATATAAACGTGAGAAAGGTAAGTGTGAATGTTTAAAGGGGTGGTGTGGGGGGGAGCTTTGACTACCCCACAGTTTTATTTTTTTTCTGTGGAAATCTGTCGAGGCTAACAATTGAATTAAAAAACGTATACCCTGAAATCTGATTTATTTTAGGCCCTGAAAAATATAGATAGTATATTAACTCTGCCGTAAAATTAATTAAATTTTTTAAAAATTGAATCATATTCCAGATACCTAATTAAACCATCAATCCGATCATAGTAATCCGGATTATAATGATTTTTATCATTTTTTCAATCCGGTCCGTTTAATCTGGAATTTGGATTTAACCGGATTAAGTATTCAGCCCTCGTGTGGGTTACTACGCAGTGTTATCCTATTATGCTAATAATAATGTTTTTGTTTTTGCAAGTGGTTTTGATAACTCACCCTTTCACGTGCCGCAAGAGGGTTGAACAATTTCCAAATTGTGTAGTTTTATGGTTTTTTTGAATTTAAGTAAAAAACTATTGTATTTATCGTAAAACTGTTCATTGACTTTTTGATAGATCTTTTAATTGCCTATAAAAAACCATTTACACATTGTTCGATAAAATCATTATTATCCAAGAAATAAAAATAAAACACGATTTATTTCGTTTATTCGGAAAATAGTTTTTTTACAGTTATTTGAGTATATTTGATAAACGATTGGAAATCATGTAGAACGTTTTTATACATTTTATACAAAATTTAATTGCCTACAAAATAAGTTATGTAAAATATTTGCATACGATCAACCATTTTGTACTTATTATAAAAAAAAATATAGAAATCATCTCGAGAACAGAATATAATAAATCTTAACTTAAAAAAAAAAAACTAATATTTATTTTATTGTATATATAATGTGTAAAAATTATATTAAACATTATATAATACATAACGTATAATATTAATGCGCTGAAATTAAATTTAACGTACAGAAAGTAAGTTCCGTTGGGCAATAAAAACATGTAAATGTGTAAATTTTATTATAAATTTTATTTGAATATAAAATACATGTATTACTTTATTTTTCAACATAGTTACCACCATTGTTTAAGCACTTATCNTCATCATAGAAAGATGACGCCTGTGATTGTAACCATGCGCTAACAGCCTTTTTCACCTCATCATCTTCGTTGAAGTTCTGGCCACCCATAAATGATTTCATGTGTAAAAAAAGATGAAAAACACTGGGTGCCAAATCTGGACTGTAGGGTGGATGATTAAATTGTTCCCATGCAAAATCTGCAAGAAGTTGTTTCGTCACATTTACTATGTGCGGGCGGGCATTGTCGTGGATGAAAACAATGCCACGGCTAAGCATACCTCGTCGTTTATTTTTTATTGCACTACGTAGTTTTTTAAGCGTCTCGCAATAAGAATTTGCGTTGATTGTTTGACCACGCGGTAAAAAGTCCACTAACAAAACTCCTTGTCTGTCCCAAAACACCGTGCACATGATTTTTCGAGTAGTCAGTGTCTGTTTGCTTTTTTTCGTTGATGGCGATATCGTATGTCTCCACTCCATACTTTGTTGTTTTGATTCAGGGGTGACATGCGAAACCCAAGTCTCGTCCCCTGTGACAATACGGCTTAAAAAGTTATCACCGTCTTCTTCGTATCGTGACAAAAATTGAAGTGCACTACCCTGACTTTTCACTCTGTGTTCATCAGTAAGAATTTTCGGCACCCAACGTGCGCACAATTTTCGAAAATTCAATTTTATTGACACAATTTCATGAAGAAGAGAACGGGAAATTTAAGGGAAATGTATTGATTATGACGTCATGGTGAACCTTCTGTTTTCATGAATTTTTTTTTNACCAAAGATGGTCACCCAGTTCGTTCTTCATCGTGAACATTTGTACGGCCTTCATTGAAAAGTCGCACCCATCTCCTAACCATTGAATCACTCATCGCATTTTTTTCATAAACTTCACAAATTTGACGATGAATATCAACTGGTTTGATATTCTTTGCATTTAAAAAACGAATCACAGATCGTAACTCACATGTGGCGGAATTTTCTATTCGTTTATCCATTTTAAAACACTTGCCACGTGACGTACGTACACTATCTAGTCACGGAATGGTTTTAAAATGTTCCAAATAGTAAATGAAATAATCGGATATGACCGTAATTAAGATAACATCGCAAACGCGATAAAAATAGAAAACGGAACTTACTTTCTGGACGTACCTCGTATATGTATATTAATACTATTTATAATGCACGAATTCGGAATTACTAAATAATTTATTACTCCTCAATTATTAATAAAATATTCATAACATAATAATCAATAATACTTTGTAATAAGTATTTTGGTTTAAATCGATAACATGTTATATATTTATCTGCATTGCTATTATTTGTTTTACTATAATTGTAATTAATTAGGAATTATCGAAAATAAGATTTGTATAGCTCTAGACATTATAAGGTACTATATTACACATATTATCAAAAATTAAATATACAATCAATGAAATATTATTGATAAGTATTATTATATTATTAATTTTATCTTATTATTTTACAAATTGCTTAAAAATAATATAGTAAGATTTCTATAATAGTGTTTTGATAATATTATGTGTAAATTATAATTAAAAAATTACGATATAATTTTAAAAATAAAATTATTTTCGTTAAAAATTAAAAATTATATGACAAAATATTTTCGGTTGTTGTTATCAGAAAGTAATATTTACATATGAAAGAAAATTAAATAAACTTTAAAAATTCCTAATATCTTGGAAGAAAAGAACTAACTTCTATTAAACTATTCTGAAAAGATAAAGATATTCTGAAAATTACCTATTCTTTGTGAAACTGGTTGGAACGTGTACATTTAAAGTTTATATTAATTTTAACGGCTTTGATTTGAGGACAGTTTTTAAACAACCTTTATCTTTTATCTTCAAATTTTTCAAAAACAATAAAATAAAGAGTTATTTTTTTTAAAGATTTTTACTAAAAGTGATTACCTATTAAATACTACAGCTGGTATAATCTTCGTGGGGTATCATTTATAACAAAAAATGATAAATTATTGAAAACGAAAAATTGAGTGGATTTTAATTAAATATATTTTGTTAAATGTATAGAATATTTATTATTCAAATTTTAGATTCTGAATGGAGCGAGGAATGTAATGGTTTTACAATGTTATTTTTTTTTCTTTAGACAATTTTTACCAGAAAAATTGTCTAATTAAATGAAAAATTTTAAAAAGCACCATTTTTTTTTCTATATTTTTTTTCAATATAGTCTGTTTTTCACTTATTTCAAGAATTTAATTTCAACTATACTTAAACTTATACTTATCATAATAGAGTAAATAGTTTATAACTTGGGAAATCTTGTCTTTGATTATGAATAAGATAACAAAAGAAAACCACATATAGATAAATAAACGATAGATATAGAAAACGTATAGATATTGTATTCATATAAAATATCTATGTAGATTTTTCGGAATGAAATGGATGGACTCGTGGATATTGCACGAGTATTTTAAGACGACTAATAAAATGATAATTGCGGGAGCCATGTTGTTTATACCGCGAGAAATCCGAGCGACAGCCTTACTCCCTCGTCCAACCGTACCCCTAGGTGTCGCCAATAAATGTGTCGAAAATAGTAGACGACAACCGACGGAGTTTTAGAATGTTCTGATATTAACTTGTCCATCAATAGACATTTAGATATAGATATAGATATAGACATTTAGATTTTGAACGTAGCGAGTGTATTGGTTTTACTATTATAATATTATGTGTGTATGTGTGCGTGTTTTTTTCTCATAGTTTAATAATTAGGAGAAAACGCAGAAAAATCGAGAAAATTTACTACTAAAACGTTTTTATTATCTTCAATACCTAGTGTTTGAATTTGGTTGAAAATAATTGTAGATACCTGCAATTTGCACAAGATACTAAGGTATATTATAATGCTTTATAGACGTAGTAAAATGTTCAAAACATTTTGGCAATTTTTAAATTATTCATAGGCATTTGACATTTTCTAGATTTTTTGTTTTAGTTTTTTATAGATAAACATTGTTTTGGTCAAGCAAATATGATAGCAGTTTTACGATAAGGTTGATTAGTGATAAGTAATTTTAAAAAAAGTTGAAGAGCGTATTACCTTATCCCTAAACTATGCTCAGAAATATTTTTTATTAACAATGATTTATCTTTGCTTGTAACTATAAATTAAATTACTCTAATCATAGCCTACCCTTTTTTAGTATAAAATGTTTATTTGTTCAAATCCATAGATCATAAATAGACTTTTTATTCGTATTAAATCATTAAAATTGTATTATAATTTGTAAAAGTAGGACGTACTTCGCATCATGAATAGGCCATTGTAGTAAGTGGGAAGTTTGCAAGGTATATTTATTATAGTTTCATTTATATAGTGAATGTATTATTGATAAATTATTGCAAAATGCGGGTACTAATGCTTTAATATGGAAATTGAAAGAGGGAATATACAATGAAGTGTAATTTAATTTATTCGATAAACCGCTGCTAATGAAAAACGATTCTGAGTAGTGAGTTATTAGGCTTATTTTTTCCCTTGTTACCTTGGTACTCAGATAAAACATTGTCAGTTTTTTCATTTATTAGGAAAACTACAAGGAAAAACAAATAAACCACCTCTTCAATGGACCAAATAGATTGAAGATTCTACAAGAAGTTTCAATAAATTTTTGGATTGGAGCAACATTTCTGGTGGAAAATTTGTTTAGACAAAAAAAAACACATCAATAGTAAAACCAATTTTGTCCTCGGTTTATTCAATATTTAAATCCATTAGAAAACGAATCTTGTTAATTATAATGTGAAAATATATATGCACAAATTGCGTGAAAATATCAGATCTTATCATATATCAAAAAAGTGTTTTCAAAAAAACATATAGAGCAATCTTCTAAAAAATATATTAATAAATTATTTTCAAAAAAAAAGCAAAACTACAGTACCTATTATGGATAAAAAAAAAAATTTGATTATAAAAGCTTATTAGATAGTAATTTTTAATCTATATGTCTTATTATGCTTGTGCAATAAACGTATTATTTACTATTGTTTTATTTTTATTCTCAGAACTTTCTAATTAAAATGTATCAAGTGTACTATGAAATAATCGTATTATAAAATAACTATTATCAATTTAGTTTGAATCCAATTGATATTTTGTAAGAAAAAACTGCAAACGCTTGACTATATAATATAATACCTATATTAATATATTATTATATTATAATTGGTATTCAGCTATTTTTCAGTTTTTATTAGTAATTTATATTAGTAAATTTATAAATAGATATTTTATAACATACACAAACGCTATATAGGTAGGTATGATTGTATAATAGTTATTAATACATTAATTACCTAATAATAATGACGTTTAAACAGTTTTAAATTAAATCATTTTGAAATTTAGGATAAGTTAACTTATTCTTGTTATATAAATACTTTAGAACGGTTTAAAAACATCAAACCGTTTTTAAAATTAAAACTCTCATACTAGGTAATTTAAGAAATTAAAATTGTTTCAAGCGTTTAAAAACGGTTTATTGAATGAACATATAACGATATGACATAATGTTTTTGAAATATTATCATTTTATTCAGTTTTTTTATAGATTGCATGGTCAATTATTATTGCATTGTTTAATAAATGTCCATTTCTTGTTTTATCAATTAATAAAATATCTAAATTATATACTAATTCGGTTTACAAAATGTTCAGTAAATCGTTTTCATACATTGGTCATAATATTTAATAATAATTAGTTATAATTTATTTAAACGGATATAATAGTTTAAATTTCCAACCAAAACTTTTTAACGTAATTATATGAATGTAATTATAACGTGTTTTTGTTTACGATTTTTACCGCACAAGAACTCAATCAAAGTGTCTATAATATTTTACGTGATTATAATGTCCAAATAATAGACAATTAAATTCCACTAGCAACAAATTTTTATTGCCTTATAATAAAAAAGTAATAGTCGAATTTCTAATTTTTATCTAAGCTTTAGTTGATAAATTACTAAACTTCAAAAAAAAAAAAAAAACAATTCGGCTAATGACACATTTTGCTATGTATTATGTTCAATACTATTTTGATAATGATCAAGTGCAAATCAGACATTATACCGTAGTTCTGTGATCCTCCGAGTGTGTTTGCCTAAATTAAGTTCACCGAATAAAACCTATGATATATAATATGTCTTTGGTCCCAGGGAAGGACTTAAGTCAATTTTGTATTGATTTCAATATTGAAAACTACTAATTGGCATACTGACACAATTTCTTAACAGCTACATTACGTATACTTCATAGCCTAAATGGTTTAATTGTTTGTCAAACAAAAAGTTACCATAAGTCCAAAAGTTACTATAAGTAACCATAGTCCATAGTGACTAAAGATAATTTAATTTTCGGTGTAACATGTGTTACGAAACTCGTACATAATAAATTGACTTTGGCCCTTCTTCCTAAGAACTAATGAAATACGCAGTCATAGTATGCGAGTAAGCAACATAATGTGTCGATATCATCCGAAAAAGCGTACATAATAACAAATTTAAGAATATACCTAACTATTTATAGGTAAACACGACTAGACCTGGCCTAGCCTAATTGGGGGAAACAGTGTTCTAATTTTGAACTCGCCAATGTTATATTGCACAGTTTCGGCTATATTTACAGATACCCGAATATAATGCGATATACCGACGATGAATATTACTACAATAACAAGACACGGGACCGGGGCTGCAGCTGTATGCGTCCGTCGCCGGCGTTTATACGTTTTAACCCTTGTGCCCCGACCGAAGACTAGACATAATGAGAATCAGGTTGGGATTATAATGAGTGCCGGGCGGACCCGTACATATCTGCTGCAGACTACGGCGGCGGCGGCGATGTCGTCGGTCATTAATTATTGACCCGACGAGCAAAAGAATATTACGCGCAGCTGCCGTCGGAAAATGCGCGGGAGTATATATAGTCCGACCACTCCACGTTACAACATGGCTCGAGGAGGGTACGCCAGTTTGCGAATAGGGACGGTGCAATGCAGAGGAGACACGCCAAAAATATATTGTACAATGCCTACTGTCATATTATACGCCTACCCTAATTTTATTTCCGTAAAAACTGCCTACTCCGGACGGACAGTATTGCAGTAACGCCGGATCGGTGTAGGGATTCCGAATTCGGAAGCGTGTCGGGCGCGCGCATAACGGAAAAACAATGAGACGGTTTCATTACGGTTAATCACGACTACGTTGACATATATACGCGTGAATCACGAGAAGTGTATATAAAATCACATTTTAGGTACGTGCAATTTAACGTAGAGTCGGCTTTATATAATATTATATCGCATTTACATTCAGCCATTGCCGTAGCTCCGCCGCGTTGGTGTGTTTAATTCCGTAAATGCTTCAGTGGCAGCGTCGTAGGCAGTTCACATTATATACACTGCCCTGCTAATATGTGCCGATTAGGTTGTTGCTCGCACTGCTCAATTCACCGCTGTTGACGGGAACGTAGAGCAGCGACAATCCGAGGAGCGTACGGTTAGCGCGGTTGACGTGTTTATACATACTCGCGCTGTCCACTTTCATGCTCACTTCTCTGCTCACTGCCGCGGAAATGGGCTGAATGTAAACGGGGCATTATATTCGTATTCCCGTGCTCGGGCCTCCTTGCTGTCTCGTATTTACTCCCTATAGCAAATCTCCTGTAAGACCGAGGGTTTACACGACGCGAATCCGACGAACGAGTCGTTTCGCCAATGGTCAAAGGCAAATCGGGGTGAGCCATTGGCGGTTGAATGAAAGGAACTGGTCTACACGACTCGAAACGCTTTCGACGCGCGTTCGGATGCCCGCGACAGCGGTCCGACTAGCCCGGCGGCCCCGTCGTGTAAAACCGTGACGTGTTTACCATTTATTATTCAATCCGGTGGACCGGATAACGTGCCCGGTGTACGCCAACAATTCGGCGTTAGGCAAATTGCGTCCCATTTTCATAAAGCTAGGTGAATTGTGACCCTGTTTTATATAATAGGTAATTTGCAGGTTATATATTTTAAAAAGGTAAATATTTAAATAAAAATAGCCGTTTGGCTTTGATGTAATCGAATCTGGTCAATAATTTATTATTATGATCAAACATTTTTTTCTCGTATATAATTTTCTTTTTCGACAATTTGACGGGATTTTCTTTGTCCGTTACTCCGTACTTTCATGTATGTTTCAAACTGAATATTTTTTAAAAAATCAATAAAGTTGGTTGTCCGATTTGTCGTTGGTGCAAATTCAGCCCGTAAATTTGGAGGGAAATTTTCATCTGTTGCAATGCAAGTTTTGAATGTGTATTTTATGCATTTATTGTACATATAAATAAAAAATATTTCGGGGACGCAATTCACCTACCTGTAAAAAATATCCGGGCCGCAATTCGCCTAGTTCTGGTTTAACATTTTATTTTCGGGACGCGAATCACCGAACCCGGACAATTCGCATTAAAAAACCGTATCAGCGTCGGGCGTATGAATATACGCTACTTATACTATGGGTTTACTCCGTCGCGGTACCTAATGTTTTTTTAAAATTTTTATTTTCACGTACGTATACTGTAAACGCTACCGGTACGTATATAATATGTGTAGGTACCGGAAAACGTGCGCCGGAACCTGCGGAACACCGGCGACGACGACGATGGCGGAAACGGGTTCGGGAGGATACGCCGTACCGCGGCTGGCCGGCCGCCGGATAAACGAAAATACAACGGAAGTTTTTTTAAACACCCGAGATAATTATAATTAATTGGCGGCGGCGACAAAACGACGACGGGCGCATAATAATAATAATAATAATAATGTATGTATATATACGTGTACACAAAATACGATATTTTAGACAGGCGACGTGATCTACTGCCGCGACGGAGCCGCCGGTCTCTCTATCCGCCGCCGCCGCCGCCGGTGTGTACACGAGTTTTTTGTGTTTCTCTCGCGTATACACGACGTATACGTATGTAATACGTATGTAATACGTATATGTATATGTATATATATATATATATATATATATATTATGTTATACACTGGCGGGACCAAACTAATTTGACGACAACCTCGGGGCCCGGCGGCGTATAACGGGCGTAGGAGAGTAATGAAAGGAGGAGGAGGAGGAGGAGGAGGTGGTGGTGGAGGGGATGGAGGAGGAGACGGTGGCGGCGGCGGCGTAGGCGGCATTAGAACAAAGACGTCGCGCGGCGTGTGTGCGCGCGAGTGATATATTTTGCTTCGGGGCTAGCGGGTCCGGGTATAAGGGACACATATTATATATACACATGTATATACACGTAGTATATAGCCGGCGATATAATTGCGGTCGTCCCTTTGACGGCAGTCGCTCATTTTCACATTTACATTATAATTAGCCGGTTTGTTTCTTATATCGCGACCGCAATAACCGTCACGACGACGACGGCGACGACGACGACGATGCGACGGTAATGTTATATACGTATACACACAGTAATACACAACATTACAATACACCTCTTCTATTCCTCCAGAGCGCGTGCGTACGCGTCTCGTTTATTGCCGTCACCGCTGCCGCCGTGTTTTACACGTGTTTTCGCGCACCGCGGCACTGCAAAAGAGACTTGCGCGCCGCGGAGTACAATACGCACGACGACGGGGCGGAGGGGATCCCCGTTACGATTATTACTACAATTATTATTACGAATTATAATTATATTCGGTCCCCGTTACGCGCTACATATTGTAATATACGCGCGCGCGTTACTACCGTATACACCGCACCCGGCTACACAGACGGCGGCGTCTAGGGTATACACAAACGATACTCGGGGAATCTTTCCGCGCGTCTTCTGATATATCGCCGTCGCCGTCGCCATCGCCGCCGCCGGGACGAGTTCCACTTTTAAAAACGCCGCGTATCCGCACGCACGCGATCCGCGTGTAAATATAATATTATATACACACACACTCGACTTCCGGCGCCCGACGTTTAACGGCGGTGTATGCCCGCTCGCGAATCGACGTCTTCCAACCGCACTCGAAAAACGACGGCGACGACCACGACGGACCCGACCCCCGTTCCCGATATTTTATAGGCGCGCGTAAATATTATTCTTTACCTATAATGTTGTACGCGTCCCGGGCACGGGTAATCCGCTCGACGGATTATGTTGCGTGCGATTCTTATTTGTTTCCGGGCGCGACGAACGAGCGAAAAAGGTTTTTATCCGTAAACGAGCGCGCTACCGCGGCTAATAGCCGACCCGCTACCGTCACCGCTGTTTGTTATTCCTACGGCGGCGGCGTCGTGTTTATTATGCGGCAGACAAATCGACAAACAAACGATGGCAAACATCGCGATTACAGGCCGTCGCCGCCCTTCCTATACAAATTCACGTCGGGTCGACGGATGCCTGCAGTCTGCAATAATAATATTATTATTATTATTATAGGTAGCTCACATGGGAACTCGTAAAATATCCGAAAATATTTTATCCGAACAGCATTTTAGTCGGAAAATAATTTATTCGAAAAATATTTTGTCAGAAACGTCTTTTGACCGAAAAATATTAGTTAACTTATCACAAAAACAGTGTGATGGAAAGAGATAAGGAATACCTAAGGTATTTCTGTCACTTTTTATAGATAATATACCGTATCGTATGGATAAATTAATTTTTAATTAAGCTGTAGCCTATAAGCTATGGTTAATTTAATGGATTTTATGAATTATGATCATAAAAGAACTCGAGTCGTCACTACAAGAGCTCTCTCTTCTTGACGAACTAAACACTATCTATACGTCTTCCATAGACACTACATACCTATTTATCTAATATCTTAGTATCATACACAATATATGCTTTGTGATAAGATAACGATTATTTTCGACGAATTTATTTTTTGGTTAAAATATTTTCTATTGAAATATTTTTTGCGATAAAATACGTTTCTATTGAATATTTTTCGGATACTATATTTTCCAAAAATATATTTTCAGATAAAATACATCTAGCTCTTCGTCTACATTAGAGTCGTTTCCGAACCGATCAAACTCAATCCTAAGCCGCGTATATATATGCAAGTCGAACCTACCACGAACCGCTCGCGAAGGGTTCGTATCATGTATCGTTAATGTCATGTACACACTTTCGATCCGTTCGCAAATCAATACCGACAACGAACCTACAACAATGAACCTAGGTCCAGTACCAACAGCCACGTCTCAGTAACGTTAGTACTTGCCAACAAGCAAACAACCTTCCTTTTGCAGTCATCGATACACTTCTCCAGTATAGCAGCGGCTATTTCCCTCCATGCGTCCTTTTTTTAAAAGATTACTGTGTTCAGGATCCCATAATAAAGGTTTACTTAATCAATTAGAAAAATAGTTTTTTCCTCTGATCACTCTATGATAAAAAGAAAGTAATTTAAATACTTAGAAAATTTAAAATAATATAATAATTAGAATTATAGTCGGATACATCAGGAGAGAAACATATCGATTCGATTTTCTTCTTTTTTTATACTAATATAAATATATGTCCGAGTAGATAATAATTGGCACGAAATCGGAAATAATGTAGCCACAAATTTCGGATGAGTATATAAGACTGTTATATGTTAGTCGGGCTATCGAATCGGATTGGATCGATATAACGGTGTTAATACACCGTATTAGATTTTCCATTCGGTTTTCATAATGGTTGGGGAAAAACCTGGAAGAAACGTAGGAAAAATCGAAAAATGTACGTAGATGTATCTAAAAAACTTCATTCCGAATAGTTTTTCGTTAGAAATGGTTTATCGTTGCGTACAGATATAAATTAAATTATCCTCTATATCCTACCTTACTAACTTCTACATCAGTGAATCTATCGTGCGAAGTATATCAGCCTTTTTTTGTTGTAATTCGGTTAAAAATAATCGTAGTTCTGAGATTATCAGAGAATAATTATATTAGCCTTATACACAGTGGCGCAATTATCGGGAGTGTTGGGTGTGCAATTCACAGGTGCCTTCGGTTTTGGGGGACCCCGAGATCTCATGTACGATATTCCTACTATACTAGATTTTATTCTCTGTTATCTGTTATCTCAATGTGCCCCCCTCTCTCATACACATATTATATTATTTTTTTAATAAAAATGAATAATAATGTCTACTCTTTTGAGTTTAGATAAATTGAATTGCGACTTACGAGTACATATGTGAGAAACCTGTGTACAGTATAGCCGTATACTTTATAGGTATCGGACATCAGAATGTGAGTAGGTACAGAGTATATAGACTATAATAGAAACTTCTTATATTATTATGCATAATTATGTTAGTGTGTTGTTATAATAAAGTATGACTGTTTTTAATTTTTATTAGCAGGTACTTAGGGTCCCGTCTGGAAATTTTCACATAGGCTCCTTATTATCAAATTGCCCCACTGCTTATATATAGACGTGGTCAAATGTTATTTATAGGCTATTTTACATAATATTCATCAAAAGTTGTACTTAGTGGTCCAAAAAAAAACAACTTATTTGAGTATAATATAGTCTTTTTATTTATATGCATTTAAAGTTTATATTTTAATGAAAATTGTAAAAACTACGGCAATTCAAAAAACGATTCTGAACTTTGTTCAGAATTGTAGCTTGTTAGCAATGATTAATTATTGCATACAAATATAAATTAAATAACATTATATATCCTATTTTCTCGACATATTCACCCACAAGAGTGACACACTCATCACCAATATTGGTTATTATTTTTTTTTTTTTTTGTTTCACAAAGATAACCACATATTTTTTTGGTACCTTTATCTCTCTTCTCAAGAAAGAAAGAAATTAAATTTTTTTTTTTTTCATAATTTTGTCTTATTTAATTTGTTTCCTTTTATTTGGTGTATAGTTTATGTATTTTCAAAATTGAATTAATTTGTACTGAAAACTATACAACATCGACATTAGCTCTTTTTCCCTGAATCCGAAGGTTCATTATTCTGAGTGAGTATATTATTAAATTAAACGGCAGAAGTATATTCTAATAAGTAAAAAAAAAATTTAAATTAAATTAAAAAACTCTTCTTAATCTATCAAATACTCCAAGTCCCCCTCTCGTATCTTTTTTGATATAAACTGTAGGTAAATTTTTATCGGACTCAAACGATACGGTTCCTTCCCGGTTTCCGTCTGCCTGAAGTTCGTAAACGCATCCGTATTTACATAAATAATATTATTGAATGTAAACGAGTGGCAAAAACAACAACGACTACGTATTGGTAAATTTATGCGGACAAATTGACAACAATTCCAAATTCAATTTAATATTTAGTGTACACGCACGCGCTTTTCAGGCATATTATACATATTATAATATAGACATTCCGAAGGTTTTATATTTATACCACCACGCCGGCGGTGGCAGCGTGTAATAGCCAAAAAATAAAAACTACAAAAAAAAACAAAAATCACGTTAGGGCTTCAAGCCAAAACATCCACGACGACAAATCTGTGACGGCCGAAGCTATAATTATAAATGATTACACACGCGATTATGATTATTACGATTGCGTTTATTTCCCGTATGTATGTGTGTGTGTTTTGTACGCCTACGTCTAATTACGAAACGTAAACACGCGCTAATATAACGCAGCGGTCTCTTTGAAGAAATTAAAAACCGTTTTTTTTTTCTACTCGCGTGCTCTTCTCCGAGCTTCCCGGAGAATTTGGAAATTGGAAAGGAAGAATAGAAAATGCCGTCATTTCTTGCGCGCATTATTGTACAATAATGTGCGTCGAATAACTGCAAGAGTATAATAATAACTAAGGCAGGGTTTTAATGCATTTTGCATTCGTTTTCAAAAGTTTGTTGTGCGACGCTCGTTTTGTTACAGGTTAGTTCCACGCATATCTGTATTTTGTTTGAATGCTAACAAGAAATTGCAATATTGTCGAACATTGTAAAATGTTTTATGACAATCAGGTAATTACTTTATATATATATATATATATTTTTTTTTTTAAAGAGCGTTTTGTAGTTTCATAGAGCAATACATACTATGATACATAAGTATCTCTTGCGATAATCATTTGGTACCAGATACAGTAGGCCACCGGTGTATTTACAGACTCCATATATTCGTGTTTGCCCCGAACCGACTCGTAATTGCACAGAGTTGGTTTAAGGTGTTTTGGGATGTTGTACAAGACATAACTAATTGGTCCCCGAACCTAATAATAACGAAAAGCTATTACGGGTTAAGATAAAGCCGGAAGAAAATTAAAAAACTTTACCTAGGTATATCTTAGGTGGTTGGTTAACACTCCGATCACAATATTATAGATTTTCACTTAGGTAATAGTAACAGATCGACACAGTTATTATCTACACTTATTCATATTTTTTTTTCACGTTTTAACCGACAATAATTTTTTCGCGATAATTCTCCGCTGCCGCAATATCTATTCATAAATTGATAAATAGTATAAGTAAACAGTGACATTTCAAAAATGTGAGACAAAATTAATTTGTACACCCATTTAGTAAACTTTATGGTAGTCTACATGTAAAAGAAGACGTGTAAACTCAAGTTTACCTCTCTCCCTTTTCACGCCATAAGTGATTAGATAGATTAGTTTTGTATTTCAACCTTGCGGCCTACACCAAACATTTATACACCAAAGTTTTGGAGCTATAGCTATATAACGAATATTGTTACATAAAATATGTATATTGAATGCACAAGCAAACAAGTAACTAAAACACTTTTCGAATACGATTACTTCAATAGTTCCGAGTATCGTGACATTTTTTTTTTTGCTTATCGGATATTAATTTAGAGCCTATTTTTTGAAACAGGAACAAACCCAGAGCAAAGATCTGTGGAGGGGGGCAACAATTGTTTTACAACACAAATACAATTAAAATATAATTAAATTTATTATGTATATTATTTTCTCATACATATCAGTGATTGGAATACAGTAATATCAGGATCTATAGAATTGTAAAAAGAATATCGGAAACATAATATGTCTGGGGGGCTTGGCCCCTAGGTCCTCCTTGGATCCGTCACTGTTATGAAAACTAACATTAAACGTATTTAATAATATATTCAACAATATTAGGTGCAAAAACAATACGATGTTGATACAAAACAATAAAATATACGACTGAGAAATATCATAGGTAACTATAGGTACCTAATTATGTATAGATTGTTCGGTTTATTTGTTTCTGTGGTACACACAATGGCAATATTTTAAAATCAAACAAAAAAAAAATCGTTCATTTTATCTAATAATATATATTTGTTTAGACATTCTTAGCAATTTTCTCATGACCGCAAGTTAGTGTTTTGTCGACGCCTATTATAATATTTTTCCTGTGCAGTATTTATATTTCAAACATTTGTTTTGTTTTAACGATAATGATGTATTCATTTTATTAATTAATTATTGCTAAGGTTATCTGTGATTGACCGACGAGTGGTTTTAGACACAATCCGCAACGGAATCAAAAGGCAAATCTATAAAATATATCATTGTTTGAAAATTAAAAACAATTATTGTGCTTTTACAATAAATAATAAAGTATAGTAATTTAATATACCAATATAGTATGTATACTATAATTCGTGTAGTTAATATGCATTTCCATTTTTATGTTTAAATAATGGATTTATATAAATTTAGATTTTGGAAAATGGAAAAAAATCGTCATATTCATAAAATACGGATAACCCTCACGTCACTATCGGGTAATATTGCGTTTCCACATATTATTTTTTCGCACATACAATACGTAATCCGGAAGAAATTACCCGTTTCACTACCTAATTGTGTATACAGGGTGATTCACTAAACGTGCTCATCCGATTTGTTTAGTTAAATACATTCAAATTATAATTATTTAGAATTTTTATATTTAGTTAAAGCCGATATTTTCGAATTTTTCACATTTAATGAGTATCCTGTGGCGATACCAATTTTGGTTTTTCAAATAAGAACCTATATTAAAAATTATATAAATAGATGGAGTATTACTTTAAATAAATTTTTGGTGTTAAAACTTTTGATTTCTATCTACCTGTAGACGAGATATTTCATTTTTAATTTTAGATAGGGGGAAAGTAGTGGAGTATTATTTGTGTTGCAACACGGTACGCGACGTTTTATTAATGCTCAACTACAACTCTTCCCCTACCTTAAATTAAAAGTGAAATATTTTGTAAACGGATTGACGGATATCAAAAATGTTGACACGAAAATTTAATCTAATTAATACTCCGTCTATTTATTAAATTTTTATTATTGGTTCTCATTTGAAAAACCAAAGTTGTTATCGCCACAGGATACTCCTTAAATGCTGTGAAAAATGTAAGTATTCGAAAATATCGGCTTTAACTCTACTTAAAAATTCCATAAAAAGATAGAGATATGTCACATGATTTGTGGGCCAATGTTGTAAGTGAGAAGTTAGGAAAGTAGCATAATATAGAGAGGAATTTAATATACATCGCTATATACACAATAATTAATCTCTGCTAATGAAAAACGATTCTAAGCGGAGTTCGGTTATACATGTTTTGAAAAGCCGTATAACATTTACGATTTACATCAAAATTTGATACTAAAATTTTCATGTAAAAATGTCTACATACACTCAATTTTTTTTACCACAAAATACGACCTTTAATGAATTTTTTATTTGATTTTTTAAACATTTTTGTTTGGTTCCACAATTTTATCCACAGATTACTTACCGAATAAAAATTACGTAAAAAATTCGCAAAATTAAAATATCTATATAAATAGCTCAAAAATGGCTAAATGTTTTAAAAACTTTTATCACGTCTAGAAAAGGCAAATATAAGTTTTCTGTCCAATTTTAAAATCGTTATATAAATATTTTTAACTGAATCACTACAAAAATTAAAATTGAAAATAATAAATTTCGTGAATTTTCCGATTTTTCCCATCCGCTCAGAATGGAACGAGTATGCTTAAAAAATCATCCGTCATATTGTACTCCAGTTAGTCGTCATCGTCGGTGTTTACATATATATATATTAAAATATATAGGTATAATACAGTATAGGTATATTGGTACGTATAAAATTATGATTATCATCCGCGGGTCTTGGCGCGTGTATATATAATACCGCGATAAGAGGCTGTCGGTTGATTACAATATTATTTCTAATTATACGTACTATAGTTTTTATAATATTACAATACTATAATATATAGTCTGCCGGCGATTATTGTAAAACAACAAAAAGCCGCCGATGCCGCCGCCGCACCGCCTAAGCGTTTTTTACAGACAGACTGTCGCGATTTTTTTCACCGCACCGACACGATTCATCGTACGATGTAAATATATAATAACCATACATAAATAATATATTATATGTACTTGCGATGCGAGTATACCCAGTATATATTATTGTGTATTATGTTATGTACACCACCGGTGATGGATTTTTTAATAACACAGACGGCATCCGGTCTCGGTGCAAACTACACTGGGTCGGTTGACGGCTATCATTTCTGTGCGTATATAGCGATATTAATTTCACCGTCAAAGAAAATAAACACGCGTTATCGTACTGCAGGTGTACATCACAAACGCCCGTATTAATATGATAATTATTATTATTGTATTAAATACTAAACACTATAAACGTAATATTAATTAACCTAAATACAATTAACTATAGTGGCCCGCGTACAAACATTTATATTATCTCGGATACGAGTATACGCTGTAGTAATATTTCCCGACCTAATCTATACGGAAGTATATACGAAACACGTTCGTCATTCAACATTTCAACGTATTATATACGATCAATGTCATGTTAAAATAGGGGGGAGGCAAAAGGCGCCTCGGGCGGTTTTTTTTTCTTTTCTATGTTGCTAATAATTCTGAGCGGAGTATTATTGGTCGTATTTTATCCATAGTCGTCAAGGTGACAAAAAATAATATAAATATAAAATTCTAGAGCTGTTTGTTTTTGTTTCTTGAAAGAACTAGAAAACAAAATCCGAAAAAAATGAAGACCTACTTTCCGAGATAATGAGTGTACACTTAAATGAATCACCGGTAATCCAAAGAATTGGATTAAAAACAAAATTGCCAATGATAGGTTGACCAACTTGTCAATACTCCATATTGAAAGAGATATTGTCACATGCAATAGATTCAGAAATGTATAAAATATTTTTGCTGAAAATTACATACATATAGGTTTAATTTTAATTGTTTAATGTATTATTATAAATAATAATTTTAGATTAAAAACGAATTATATAAAAATTGTCTTTTATTTGTAATTTGTCCTTTCACTTTAGTTTTAATTGAACGTCATGAGTATTTATGAAAAAAAAAAATATATATAAAGACTATATATAGAAAATTACAGCGAAAATGAAAAATTTACCATGCTCAAGCCACGTAAAATCCGATAAAAAATGCGTTCTCCGTGGAATTCGGCACACATTTTTCGAAGCAATTATTAAAATATGTTCGGTACATATAGCAACATTGCGTCGTAGATTCGCTTAGGCAATGTACATTTAGTGCCCTATGTAAATATTTATTAACGTTTTTATATAAGTAGTTCTTAATTGTTTTCAAATATAAATAAGACATGCACGACGTAAATATTTATACTATAGTGTGGCTATTAGTTATTATGCCATCGATGAAATCCAACCACAAACCTTTTTTTTTTTGGTACTCGCGTGTACATATGAGAGTATAAATTTATGGTAACATTTTAAAAATAATTTTTTTGTTATCGAATTTCGAGTAAAAATGGTTTAATAGAATATGAAAAACAATAAAACTCCCCTTGGGTAATACTATGATACAAAATACAAATATCTATTAACAATTTACAATTATGCATAACGTAAATTGTTTACGTTTTTGACTACATTTAAAAGAAATTTAATTTAAATTAGATTTTCGATGACATGCATAGGCGTCATAATGGGGTAGCGAGGAATAACAACTGCTACCCCACCATTTTTATCCAAGATGCAAATTAATTGCTTCTCTACTCTAAGAGTAATTAAAAAAAATTATAGTTGTCTTTTTTCATAATATGATCACACGAATGTAATAATAATCATACTATTTACCAGGAGCGTGTACAAGGGTAGGGGTTTAATGATTAAACCCCCCCCCCCAATATCATGAAAATTATGATGAAAGTAGATTTTTAATTAAATTTTAAAAGTGGTTTCTGTCAATGAGGAAGATAAATACAATTTGGTTTTATTTTTAATTTTATTACTAGATGGTAAATTATTATTATTATTATTTTTTTTAAGAGTTTTATATCAAATTTTGACGAAAATCGTCTATATTATATAGGGTCTATTAAAACATGTATAACCGAACTTGCTCTGAATTTTTTTTCATTAGCAATGGTTTATCGTTGCCTACAGGTAAAAATTAAATAACTTTATGTATTCTACCTTTCAAAATTCCCAGCTACAATAGTAGCACACCTAGCTGTCTCCAGTATCAGTTTTTTATGTTTTCTTTTTTTTTAATATAATTACCACTATCTCATGATAATTATTAAATAAATAAAATAGCGTAATCCGATATTAACTTTGACGGTCTTATCATTTTGTGAGAGACAGAGTTATAATTTCGTACTACTCCAGATAGTTTTAAAAAAAGAGAGTCATCTGACTCATTCCATGAGTTTTATAATTTGGTAATGAAAAGAATTTTCGAGTCACCGTTGTCAATGTTGTCACTGATCTATAGCTCATCTTGTAAATATTATTGTTATGTCATACAACTCGCATAAGAAATAATTTTCTTTACTATAAAATAATATCTGTTATAATTGAAAATAAATTCAATGTTTCGTTCACATTTGAAAATGAAGGTAGCTTAATATGATCCAAATTGAGTAATTTTCAAAAGCATTTCTTGTTGATTTTATATTCTGATCCGCCTTGGATTCGATAGATATTACAAAGAATAAAATCATTTTAAAGTATTGGTACAACGCGTACAATATTAATTAAATAATAGTATAAATAAAATAATAAATGTTAATTGAATAGGTCCATATCTACACTTTAATTTTTATAACGAAAATAAACATTTATCCTGATTAGGACAGAAGACTTGTAGCTCTATAAAAATGAATTAAAAATGTAAGCACTCGTGTATTTAAAACCCCTATAATATTATGCACTAAAAATATGCTCTAATATTTTTTCTTTAGGGCTTTAGTTGAAATATATAAATAATTTTTTAACAATTTTGTTAATTACACAGCAATTTAGTTTTAAATAATAACTTTTTATTGATTTAATGAGTTAATTACGTTAATAGTGGTACCTTGTAGAAATTTATATTGATTTTAGGTTACTATTTTTATTTATTTTTCATAGAACAATATGATGAATGATTTATTAATTAATAAATATTAATATTTTGATATCGTCCTATCGGAAATTTCAGGATATAGACAACGTGTTTACTGTTTATAAATAAAATTATAACAGACAAATTTATCTTATCGGTGATTGTCAATCGTTTTTAGGAAAAAACGTGCGTCTGCAGTCAACAACCATATTATAATATGATGGTAAATATTGATTTATATTTAACAATTTTGGTTATATTATTAAATAAAATAAAAACGCCGATCAGGAAAATATTGACATGTTCCTCAAAAGTTATAAAATGAAAGAAATATGACTTAAAACCAGAAAAAATTAAAAATTATTCATTTGTTAACAAAATAAAATTACAAATTGAGCTTTGTCGAAACATAGTACGTGTTTGTTTCTTACTCTCCCATATTTTTGATTGTGTAAAAGAAAATACATATGCAAATGATACATGTCTGCTGCCCTAATCATGATATTATAAAGGTTATTGTCATTATACTCGGGTAGGTATCTTTTATATTCAGATGAGATTTATGCGATTATTTTGGTACATTTAATTTCACATTTTGCGAATTTAAATTATTCAACATCATGATTTTAAGATATCATTTTACTCGAGGCATTTCACTCACTGATCTGTAGTCCTAAAATCGATTGTTTCATTTCATCTCATCTCATTTCGTCACTCTGTCTTCAAATTGAAGATCTATTTATGCCTATTCGGTTACTCACACCTTTAAACGAATTTGTTCGACTTGGAAATCGAAAATGCGACTACATTGAATATTCTGTATACATTCTACTGTTATTATTACAATATTTTTTTACGGGTTTAATATTATCGTTAAATCATATTAAGTATAAATCATAATGCATAATTATAATCATAAACAATAATTATTATGGGCTATTATACTGCGGTATGTAAATTTTTTTCCTTTCTTATAATTTATTTTTAAACGGATATAAAATCACGAGAAAAATATTAGGGTTAGGTAAAATAATACTTCATCAATTATATTGAATATTTAAAATAGTATACAGTCAGTGGGTGCTCACTGCGGGCGCCACTGCAATATTCTTTCGTCTGATACCGCTGTCGCTATTATAGTATATTTTTTTTCTAATGTTTGAATAGGATATAATTCATACTGGACAACTGTACCTGAACGATGATTGTCTGTCGGTCGGTGGTGATGGTGCAAGTCCATACGCCGCCGGTTATTTTGCACGGTGCAACTCACGACATATTAATGTCCTGTCGTCCCGCCGCAGCGACGGGTGCCGGCGGGTGATGACGGACGACCCGTGTCCGCGGCGCTCGCCCGCGCGGAAACCGATCGGACAACGGCGGCGGCGGTGGCGTGCGCGGACGAGCGCCGAACACGTTCGCGGGACGCGCGTAGACTGCGGCGGGCAGCGGCACAAATGTCGGGCGATACGGGAACAAACAATTTTCTCGAATTTCGCTGCTGCCGGCCGCGTCGGGGGGCGCGTTACGGTACGGTGGCCGTCGCCGGTGCGACGATCGCGTATAGGCGCGCGCGACCGTTAAGACGCGACGACACGGCTACGTGCCGCCCTAACGCGCGTATCGCGCTCACGAGCAGCGTACCGTGTCCGTAACGTACCGTGTCCGAGAGATAAACCGCCGCCGGCGCCCCGCGGTCTCGGCCCGTGTACAAATCGCGCGCGTGCAGGACGTCCGTTTACTCTCTCCGTTGTACTGCAGTATAGTATTATACCTGTACGCGATATTTTTAAAAAAAACTCGCGGCGCCCGTCGCGGACGGTATTATTAATTAGAACACGTTTCAATGTGCCGTTTGACGACAATCGCGGCGATCGACAGTTGTAGCGTTGTGTATTATATTATACGGCTACGCGCGACCGAAAACCGAAGACGACCGGTAGATGGTAACGCCGCGGTTCAAATAACGCGCGCGCGCGCGTCACGACAGTGTGTAGAGCGGACACGACGACGTTTCGACACTGACGCGTAGCCGTCGCCGCCGCCGCCGCCGCCGCCGCCGCCGCCGCCGCCGCCGGTCGGTACGCTCGGTACGATATCGTTGCGGGCGGCGGCTGCGGACCAGTAACCGCCGCGTTAGGTGGGAGTCGTCCGGGTGTGCTGGGAGACCCCGCTCCGGCGATCACGGTTCAACGGGTGCCCGTCGACGCGGGAGGCTGGAACGCGACGTGTCGCCCGGGCCACGCCCACCGCCCGGAAACTCCGCCGCCAATCGTCGCTACGACCGCGGCCCGGTTTTCTCCGGCGCGCCGAACGATCGCCGACCCGCGCGTACCTATACGGCCGTTCGGTTTGGTTTTGCTTTCCGCCGCGTTCGTTAATAAACGGCTCATCCTCTCGTATCGCACAATTGGTATCGGCGTACCATGTAAATAATACAATATTACGTTTCGTTTTGTATTTGAGTACGATAATAATAATTAATATACACAGGTACAATATAATATTATTATAGACGATTGTGTAGTATTACATAATGGTCATACGATAATATACCGTCACCATTCCCGTTTCCCGCGATCCGTCGTAATGATAGTTTTTGTAGGCGGTGGCGCACGAAAATAAACCCGAGAACAATACCCGACGCGACAGACGGCGATTCCCGAAATATACGCATCGCGACGAAGACGAATAACTCACGTCATGTCGCACGATAGCAATAATAATAATAACGGAGGCGATAAATCCTGGCGGGCCACAACGGATGGTCGCCACCGACGGCGGCTGCGTCGGACGGACGAGCGACAGCGATACGGTCCGCGTACCGGCGGGACACGGGCCGTTTGCGACGCGCTGGCGCTCGACGAACGATTGCCGCCCGCCTGTGTAAATACTGCCACTGCCGACCGGCCAAAAACTAACCGAAAAATTTAAAAAAATAATAAATATCGGGGCGTAAAAATATCAAAAAGAATTTACCACTCCTATACGGGCATACTGCAGTATGATATTGAATAACTAAATTTAATCCGGCTAGACGATATCAGTACCACGCACGTATAGAGAAAGCAAATGCAGCGGTATTATATTATATCGATAAATCTCTTGTTGGAACAATTGTTCAGTATAAGTATAAAATTAGTCTACCTCGATATTAAGAACAACATAATATTAATATAATTGTTATTGTATCGTAATAATCGTTAATAATAATAAATTAACTATAACGTACCTAATGTATGCTGAACATAGTGTATTACTGCAGTATATGTATACATAGTTTGATCTGATCATCTATTGTTCGAGATTTATTATAATAAATTTAGTTATAAACGTGTACATTAAACAATTAATAATACTCGTAGTTTAGAAATATATTATAAACTTCTTTATTACTTCTAAAAAAAAAAAAAATTCAAACTACAAAATACAAATATTATTCAATTATTATCGCACGTCAATAAATTACTTAAGAATAGAGAAATCTTTTTTTTGTACGTCAGATAAATTATTGTCTGGCATGATCGCAAGTGCAGCAGCTCGCTGAATTTAATGTTCCTTTTACTTTTCAAAATGTTTATACGTCATCTCATTCTCGTTCGTTCACAACTAAAATATATGGGTCTGATAAAATGATAATGTTGGCTATAACAATGCAATTTAAAAATCTGGTCGTACTTCGTACCTACACGGGTAAGTATACACTAAATAAAATATGTTATGGTAATTCAGTTTATGAAGATTAGGGTGATCATATTGTGCCAATTTTAAAATTTCCTCCGGGACACCTGCCTATCTTGTGTTGTGTAATAAAAAAAAAAATTATACTTATCTATAAAATGAAATTTTGAAATTTCTAAAATAAGAACCACCCTAACGTAGATACAGAAAGCCACGATATTTCATCAAAAAACGATGCTGAGTGGAGCCCAGTAAACTGGTAAAGTGGTGTGTTTTTTTATCGTGTAAGGTAGATTGACTTAGGTACCTATCTAACCTGGAAATGAGTAAAAATAAAACCGAAATGTATCGGCATTTACTGTTAGTATTTATAATTTGTTCGAAAAACTATTAGGAATCTAGAAACATTTTTAAAATGAAACTCAAATCAAGTATTTACCACCTTGTTAAAAACCCGAATCTTTTAGGTACGATAGCTGGTAAACACTGAATAATGTTGGAACACATTGACTAGGTAAACAAATAGTGTTTCTGATGAAAAATAACATCTTAAAAGTCAAACATGGGTACCGTGGATAGCCCGCTGCACTGTTGTACATATAGGCGTATTTGGGAAGGTCAAGTGATATATATATATAGCATAATCAATACAACCGAAAAACGATTCTCAGTAAAGTAAAATTAGTAGTGTTTTTGTTGAATTTTCCTGAAAAAAATATTATGGCACTAAAATATGTTTATCCCAGGAAAAAAAAAATAAAATTTCCTGGGTCCAGAGAAGAACAGTTTTAGTCAATAACAAAAAATGTAAAACAAATTTATTGTCGAAACCCATTTTGTGATGCGAAACAAAACAAAATGTTTATATTCAAGATGAGTGCACCTGTGAGTGGAACTTTTGGAAGGTAGAGGATACATAATATAGTTATTTAATTTATATTTGTATGCAACTATATTAATCATTGTTAATGAAATATGATTCTGGATAAAACTGTGACATTTTTTGAAATGTTGTGATTTTTACGATTACCGTCAATATATTTTAAACTTTCAAAAAAATCCGATCTGGTTCACTCTGTGACACACCGCTCTACGTTGCGGTGATAATAGACGCACCACCATCATCAGTCATTCAATAGCCAAAAAGATTTTTGGTATAAAATTTGTTAATGGTTAAAAAATTTAAAAAAGACGTCCTATAGGATAATTGTGTCGGGTGAAGCCATACGGGCACAAGCGGTTTCCGCCAAAAAAGTACCTTTTCCTTTTCCGTCAAATCTTAAAATTGGTCGATTCCCATTTCCGTCAAATGAAAAAAAATTAATCTAATATTTGAATATTAATGGTATTATTTGTAGTATATACTAACATTATTAATTAGATACAAAAATTAATTTAAAACTATAAAGTTTTTTTCTATTTATGTATGATAAATATTGTTTGTTATTTATTTAATACAAGGTAAAAATAGTTGTTAATACTCATAAATAAGGACCGGATTTTGCATATAATGCATGATCATATTTTTGTAATCAATTAATGCAATAAATGGATTTTCATCAATCATACTTAAATAAATAATATTTTTATTTTTACATTCGACAATAGTCAACGTATTATAAAAACGTGTCCATTTTATATAACATTGTTTGTGTTTGTTACTATACAATGCCAAAGTGTTTATGTCTTTGTTTATCAATAATGTTTTGATTTTATAATTTTAAAATAAATAAATAGCTGTTATAATCAAAAATTATTTTACATATTTTGTGCATTATACTTAATTATTATTACCACAATCTAAATAGTTAAAACTTACGTGTTTTAATGTAATAGTTTTTGGTTTAATTAGAGGTTTTAATTGACCTTTATTGTTGGTGCTTTTGATATTTTTATTACAAAATATTTGTGTTTATTATTTTAAATCAAAATAATGTATAATTATAAATATGCAAAGATAAGAAGTTAATGATATTTGTTAACTCAGTTAAGTTAAATACCTATATTTTAGATTCTGAGTGGAGCGAGGAAACTTATGATATTATGGTTTTACAAAGATGTTTTTTTTATTTTATTTTTTTTTCATCTGTAAACAAAACTTTTCTACCAGAAGACTTGCTCAGATTTCTAAGTGTAGCACCTTTTATGAAAGGAAATTGGTGTAAAAAGATACATTAAGGAAGTCATTTTTCGATTTACTCAAGAGTTTTTTCATCAAATTTGAAAAACCGAAAACAAACAGGAGAATGTAAGAAATGTAGGTATTAATTAAAATATATTACGGCCTTCTTTTTTTCTGTGCACAACTTTTATACCAAAAATTTTGCTCTAATTTATATTGACAGTAATTTTTCTAAAAGGAAATTTCACTAGAGAGGTACTTTAGAGGTAATTTTTCGTATTTTCAGGAGGTTTTCCAGCAAATATGAAAAATCAAGATAAAACACGGGACAACTGGGAAAAACGTAGGAAAATTGTGAAAATCTACCGATTTTTATATTAAACAAATATTATTAAAGAAAATATATAAAGCCTATTTAATTATTTTTTTATAAAATGTCATATATATTAAAAAACTCTAATCATAGTTCATACCCAACAGGGATCACATAAATTTAAATTTGAGTGTAAAAGTGGTTACTGTAGTATTATTTCACAATAATAATATTTAATAATTTATAAAGAAGTAACTTAAATAAAGAAGTAGGTACAAAAAAACTACATATTAAAAATACATTTTTATTCAGAATATCTTTTAAATTTTAACAACAGATAGATAGTACCCATGTAATACCCAAGTAAATATATTATGAAATTATGAATATAATTCGTGGGCTTGTGGCTGTTTAAATAACTATGTCCTTATTTTTATGATAAATTAGTTTTTATCTGTAAATATAAAAATGAAATTCTTCGTAAATATAGTATATTATCTTCTCTTTTTTTTATAATATTAGATGATTTTCCATATTCTAGTTACTCTTAAATCTACGAACTTATAATAATAAATTACTATTGTAAATTATTGTTTGTGACCTATCCGTCATTACGTTGAATATTTTTTTTTATTTTGTCATTGTTAATTTTTAAAGTATAATACGGTGGCGTATTTAAGAAGAGACGATGGGTGAATCGCGATGGATGGATTTTTTAGCTTGATGTTTTAATCATAGCTATAGCTTATAGATAATAAAATAATATATTGTAATATACCCGTGATATTTATTATTTATTAATTAATTAATTATACATTTTGGGTATTTTAAACAACGTTACCAAAAAATACCCAGTGATAATGATATCAGGCAAATTGTATGTGTAATAACAGGGTAAGATAATATATTAGTTACCATAGCTGTTTATAATATTATCTACAGCCGTTTTGTATGTACAATTGTGTATATAGTCAACTAATAACAAAAAAGACGCGGAATGTAATTTTGATAATTAACGCATACAAATATGAAAATTGATAAGAATGCAGTTACTGTGAAGTGTTTTTTACATACCCATTGTATGTTTCATCTTTCATAGTTGTCATTTTTTTGTCAATTCTTATTTTTTTTTCTCGTATTTTTTTTATTATTGTTGTATATTTTTGTAAAAAATGAGGTCTTTGTAACATCTAGTATTGATAAGATACGTATGACTAGGAAGTTATTTATAACATCAGATAGCAGTTGTTACGATGTTATTAAGATGTTAGAAAACACGTTACATTTGCATTAATGAAACATAAATATAAGATTAGAAAATTTGGATATTAACGGTACCAATTACGACACTTTAACGCAAAAGCAACAATAAATGCAATATTACATGTTGATTTGAAATGTCCCTGAAATGTTTCTGTAACATAATATTGCACAGGGGGACATGGCTATAGGCACCCTGGTCGGTGATTTTAAAACCCCCTACGCATTTTTAATTTATCCATGTGTGAATGATACAAGAGAAGCACGAAGAACACTAGGTACGAGACCAGGCTGTTGAACATTCGGCAGACGATTTCTCTGGTTCAGACTAGAGTCGGGAGCCAATAAACCCATCAATATAATCACCAGTGACAATAAAAACTGCAGAAACACGGGTAAAAACCTCTATGACTTCCACTCGATCCAATCACCGATGCCCTCAGTATCCAACACCTATTGGACTTTGGTCTGTGCTATGAACTCGTTTTGGTCGTGGTCCATGGCCGTAATAAGTCTTGGGTACGGGTTAATTTACACCAGTCCCGATTATGCAACAATACCTTAACTTTGTCCAACGTCCGGCAGTTGACCAACATCTCCACTACGAATTGTCTCACCTAGAGTAAGGACAAACACAAAATCACATTTATGCAACACTTTGTTACCACTTTGAATCGTCAATATTGTGAGCTGTAATCACGATATTTCTTAAAAAATAAAAATAAATAGTAACATAATAATAAAACCAATCGAATCGATCACCAAAAGTATATTAGACTAAAGCCAGTTCTTACAATTTAAATTTAGTGTAGGTTAGCGCTAACTGTTGATTAACTTCAAATTTAACGGGCAGTTGGTTCTTACATAATTCGGTTATAAAGCCTTGGTTTCCAACAATTACGCATTTGTAAACGCATGGTGCGCGATGCGCGATTGCATGATCACGCAAAATAAGAAGTACGAGGTTTGGCTATTAAATAACGAGACTATGCGCGCAAAGAGCGTCCTAAACAAGTTAGGGAAAAACCGACTATAGCGTTGGTTAGCTGGAAGTGTCTATTATGCCAGTACATAAATAGGTTTTTATTGGTGCATTAGTATTATTTCTATAGCGGTTAAAAACGAACGTGTTTTTTTTTTTTTCCGAAAACGATGAGTGACGAAAAACATGAGCAACGGATAAACGTTAAATTTCTCGTTAAACTAAAAAAAAAAACTCCAACTGAGTGCTATAAGTTGTTAAAAGAGGCCTATGGTGAGGATTCCCTATGTCGGGCGCGTGTTTTTGAGTGGCATAAACGATTTTCTGAAGGTCGAGAGTGCACTGGAATCCAATTCAGTCGAAATCCAAATTCAAAGCCATGCTGATCGTTTTCTTCGATATCAACGGCATCGTGATGACTGAATGGGTTACTATTTGACAGTTTTGGCCACACTGCGCGAACGAGTTCGTAAGAAACGGCCGATGTTGTGGAAAAACAAGTCGTAGATCTTGCACCAGGATAACGCACCTGTCCATAACGCGCTGTCTGTGAAGCGTTATTTGGCCGCTTAAGGCACTCTAGTGCTCGAACACGCGCCTTACTTACCCGACTTGGTATCCTGCGACTTTTACTTGTTTCCGAAGATCAAGTCTGCCTTAAAAGGAACCCGGTTCGAGTCGATGGAAGAGGTGAAACGAAAATCGGCGGAACTCCTGAATGGTCTTAAAAAAACAGACTTCCAGCACTACTTCGAACAATAGAAGAAACGAATGAAACGGTGTTTGGAGAGGGGAGGAGAGTATATTGAAGGGGAACATTTGGTTGTGGAATATTTTTGAAAATAACACCATTTTTCATAAGTAGTCTCGTTATTTAATAGCCAGACCTCGTACAATCTTATTGGAATATAATAGTTTAACTTCATTTTAAATCATAAATACTTATTTTATTATAATGATTGAATGACATTGCTATTGTATGTTAAAACAATGTTAATTCAAAATGTGCATTGCAGAATGCACACTTTGTCTTAAAAGGCCCAATAACAAAAATATTTGTAGTCAAATTTGTCTGTGTATATAATAAAAAAATAATTTGTAAAATTGGATGGCTGATTTTTTTTTTTGTTTATTTAGCAATTTTTTGTAAGAGTATTTCTTTCTTTGAAAAATCAACCGTTTTGACAATTTTCTTTTTTTTAATTTCTATTCCTATTCCTCCATATAGGTATATAAACAAATACAGCTGTAAATACATTTACTTATTATCAAATGTATGATTCACAATATTGTTTTTAATAGTTTTTGCATACAGAAGAAAATGAACTTATTTCTAAACAAATAATCTTGTATGTAAAGTAAGGTGATGACAAAAAGTTTGTAAACAAATCATTATATATATATATGGGATCTTTAAAGCTATAATACACACTTCAATAAAAAATTTCCATTTTTAATTCCCTCAAGTCAAGGAAGATAAGTTCTTTATTATTTTGATAGTATTTGAAACACTACCACAAAATAAAATAATTTCTGCTTGTGAGTATGTATGTTATATGTAAAAAAAAAATTCACTCATTTAATTCAATTTATTATCTTTTTACTATAACTTTGCATGAATAAAACTATAAACTAGATGCCTCCTATATTCTATATAGTTAAACATTTTAAAATTGAATTCTTTAATTTATTTTATTGTTTATAAACATTTTTCTTTGTTAGTATCACTGACCCGTATCTTTTAATGCTGTGTACTCACAACTTACCGTTCTTCTAAAACTTTTTCGTTTCCCGACATTTTAATTATTGAACACTAGAATACCTATTTTTTTTTTTTCTATTGTTGAAAAAATATTGTTTCTAAATGATAAGATAATATTTATTTTATTTTATTCAAGGCATTTTCTATCAACATTGTATATTATACAGGGCGTATCATAAAAGACTGGCNGGTTTTTTGGAATTTTTGTTTTCTTATCAAAACTTTGGTTTTGCCCGTTTTATTTGTAAAATACCAATGTAAAATAAAAATTAACCATTCCAGAGAATTTATCGCAAAATTCTCTTATGAAATAAGGGGTCGCTCGTTTTTTTCCAAAAATAATCATTATCAGCGGTATTTTTGGCTATCATGTCCAAAATCGTAATTTTTGTATGACACATGAATTTTATGTAAATTTGTCAGGGATTTCAATGGAATAAATTATTTTTTATTTAAGCGTCAATTTAACGATCCTATCCGTAAAATACGACTCGTTTGAATGTAAAAAACATTAAAAAAACGCATAAATTCAGTTGTTTTTATTGAATTGTTTTATAATTAATTATTATCAGATAATAAAGAAATAATATTTAAAATAAATGTTCAATATGACCTCCGTGTACTTCAATACATTTAATTACAATTTTAATTAATTTGCGGTTTAATGTGGGGTCAGTTGTACCAGTCAAATTGGGGGGGTTGAAAGACGTGTTCGAGAGACTCAAAATGAGGAAAGAGTTCTTAATATTGTTCTGGAGATTCCGAAACTATCTGTCGGCGTATTTCAGCAAGAACAGGATTATTTACAATGAGTGCGTGGAGGATATTAAATGATAATAATTTACACCCCTATCATAGACAAAGAGAACAGGAGTTGCTGCCACGTGATAATATCGCCAAACTAAATTTCGCAACCGATATGATAAATCGAAGAACGGAAAATCCAAATTATTTTTCGAACATCTTATTCACCGACGAGGCTGGTTTCACAAAAGATGGTATTTTCAACCAGCATAGTTCTCATGTATGGACTGAAGAAAATCCACATGCTATACGAATAGGAGGATCACAGTACAAATTTAGTATAAATATTTGGTGCGGTATTATTGGAAATTATTTGTTAGGACCTCATGTTTTACCACCTAGGTTAAATGGACGCGAGTTTCAAAATTGTCTTATGTACACTTTACCCGTACTATTAGAAAATATTCCTAATGAAAAACAGGAAACAATGTGGTTCGTGTTAAATGGAATCCCACCTCGTCATACGATAGAGGTCAGAGAGTAACTCCATTATTTATTTCTTGGTCTCATTATTGGAAGACGCGCGGGTAACAATGCTAAAATTTATCCAGATATATTATGGCCACCTCGAAATCCCGACTTCAACCCATGCGACTTTTTTCTATGGGGGTACATGAAGGAGCAGGTTTATGATCGAGAAATAACTAGTAGGGAGCAACTTAATGAGCGAATAAATTATGCGGCAGAAAAAATAATGCGAACTCCAGAACTATTTGAAAATGTTTGGAGGTCATTCCATGAATGACTTTTAATACCGTATATGTTTTATACCGATTTTTCACATTTGCTGGAAAAACTCTTAGAACAATCGAAAAATGATCTCTTTAAAGTACCTCATTAGTGAAATTTCCTTTTAGAAACATTGCTATCATTAAAATTTGAAGCAAAATTGCTGGTGAAAAAGTTGTCCACAGAAAAAAAAAATCGTAAAATTATATTTATTATATTTCGTACATTTNAAAAAATAATTTATTCCATTGAAATCCCTGACAAATTTACATAAAATTCATGTGTCATACAAAAATTACGATTTTGGACATGATAGCCAAAATTACCGCTGATAATGATTATTTTTGGAAAAAAACGAGCGACCCCTTATTTCATAAGAGAATTTTGCGATAAATTCTCTGGAATGGTTAATTTTTATTTTACATTGGTATTTTACAAATAAAACGGGCAAAACCAAAGTTTTGATAAGAAAACAAAAATTCCAAAAAACCAATTCTTATAGCCACATATAGAGTCACAATCCATAGAGTTGGCCAGTCTTTTATGATACGCCCTGTATATCAAAATAAAATATAATTAACTAATTATATTTTTTGGAAAAAAATATTTCATATTATACGTGTTAAAAAATTTTAAATTAAAATTTAGTTAGTATTTATTTTAACAAAAAAATTGTAAAAGTTTACTTAAAATTATGTAAAATCATGAACATCGTTCAAGTTAACTGTAAATATAGTAGTTAATCGTATGTATTTGTGTTTTCAAGATGAAGTGGAACATTATTGTGTCCAAGTATTTCATTATATAAATCTGACAATTCTTAAAAATTTAGTATTATTTTCATTTAAATTAATTCTAAATGCCTACTGTAGTAGTATACCTACTGTTCTTTTGAAAATGATAATCTTTCTTCTTAATTTGTATACTTAGTTTTTCATCTCGTGTGGCCTATTACAGTTTTTTTTGTGTTAATGGTTCAAGCTTGAAATTTGTTTGTTGATTTTTTAACTCTTTGATCAAAGTAAAAATGTTTATAATATTCTTGATTTTCACATATAAATTTATTTTGTATTTTTTGAGACTTTAATGTATCGGCAAAATAGAACTTTCCAATATTACTAGATACTGGTTTATGCGTCAGCGAAACGAGTAGTTGGCTAATTGGGTGTTTGCCAGTTTCGGCTTGAACTGAATATATGGTAAATTAATGTACAGCAGGTAAAATTCTTGATTGAAGAAAACCAGTCTGTGGTAGCACTATGATTTTTTTATTATTTATATCTGAGGTCAACTAGGATTTTGGATATGAATAGAATAGATATTATGAGAGGGTTGTAATGGAAAAGATATTTAGAGAATTAGATTAGCAACAAAGGGGGAGGAGGATGGTTAGTTATATTGTGAAGGGCCGCATTTTGGAAGTTTTGGGTTTTTTTAATATTTGATTTTTTAGCATTGCCCTATAACTAAAGATCATAAGTCCACATTGGCTTGATTAGAAATTTTGATACGAGGAGTTTTGTATTAAGTTCCGTGTAATTGTTGTGAGAGTCTTAAAAATTAAAGTCGACTAAAAACAAGCCAGTATAAAACCCTAGTCAGTTCAATAGTGACAAATGAGCTCAGATGAAGTCAAAATCAATCAGCTTTGTCAATCGACAAAGATGAGCTATTAAAATCACCTAGCTAAAACTTTCACCCCACACACCGACACACAAATTTCGTAACATACTGACTTAGTTAACTATTTTCTTGACATTTCACTTCTTTATTTCTCCGTTAAGCATTTCTGATATTCTTTCTTTTTCCCTATAAGCTCTTTCCCTTCTTAAACGGTTATACTGAAACGTACTGAAACTGATACCTTATATTTCTTATTTGTTATCATTTTTTGGTAAACTATTTTCTTATGCAGACGATACAGCCATTCTTATATCAGGGGACAACTGGGACGAAGTTCACCTAAAAGCAGAAACAGACCTACACTTGATAAATGCATGGTTCCTCAAACACAATTTAAGAATAAATTACGCTAAATCAAATTACATTAATTTCACCCTAGACAATAGAACCCAACCCAATTCAAATACAATTAAAATTCATGACATCGACTGTAAATCTAATAATTGTTCGTGTAATGTTATAAATAAAACGGAAACTATTAAATATTTAGGTATTACATATGATCAACACCTAAAATGGGATACACACATAAATAATACAATAATGAAACTACGGAAAATGCACTATCTGTTCATTAACGCAAGAAAATTCCTAAATAACCAAGCTCTACGTTTATTATACTTTGCCATGACACAATCTATTATACAATACGGAATAACCGCCTGGGGTGGCTTAGGTATTATAAGAAGCAATAAAATATTCAGAGCTCAAAAAAGCATAATTAAAATAATTTTAAGTAAACGAAAAACATATCCAACTAAAGATCTGTTTACTGAATTTAAAATTTTTACAACGCAACAACTATTCTACAGAAATGCCCTATATTACACATACAAATTTAATCTAATCGAGTTTAAACCTAGACACTATAACACACGTCAAAAAACCAACTTAGAAATACCTACTGTTCGTATATCGAAATCTAGTCGATGTTTTTCGCAAGTGGGTTTGAGATTATTAAACGACATTCCACTGCAAATTATTAACAGTTCGTCTAATAAAATATATAAACACTATATTAAATTATGGTTGTTAAATAATACTAGTGATCTATACCCTTTGTAATATACCAGTGTACCTATATAATGTAGTCTCTTTATCTATTTATTTATCTATTCCATTTTTTATGTACTTTATTATATTAAATTTATTTATTGCAATTTATGCTTTAGTAACTATAGTTCTAATTAATAATTAGTTCTATAGGTATGTCTATTTATGTTTTTGAAGTATAGTCAAATATGATTTTTTTTTTTTTACAAATTATCTAAAATATGATAAAATTTTTAAATGTATACAAACTTAGCT